>VWZX01006844.1:0-148886 GCA_013399015.1 Galbula dea | reverse complement strand
TGTTGGGATGCTCTGATCTTGAGCTTGGAAGAAGTGGTCCTTGAATGTTAACCAACTCTCTTGGGCCCCTTTCTCTTCTAGTACCCTGTCCCATGAGATTTCCCCTAGCAATTTCTTGAAAAGATCAAAGCTGGCCCTATTGAAGTCTAGGGTTGTGATCCGACTAGGTATTCTGTTCCTACCACACAAGATCCTGAATTCTACCATCTCATGGTCACTGCAGCCAAGGTTGCCCTCAACCTCTACATTTTCAACCAGACCCTCCTTGTTAGTGAGTATCAGGTCCAGCAGCGCTCCCCTCCTAGTGGGCTCATCCACCACTTGCATCAAGAAGTTATCATTTGTAGAAGACCTCTGAGTACAGAAAGTTGTGCTGAGTTTCAGAAAGTGAACACCTCTTACCAATATCATATTTATGAAGTTCCATTTCCACTGGCGCTTGCGTACTGGTGTTTCCAATATCATCCACACCAATAAAGGATCTCTCTCTAGAAGCTCCACTCTCAAACAGGCTATCAAACAATGTAAATGAACCAATCTTGTTTGCAAACAATTCCACAATCTCTTTAAAGAAGTCTTGCTTGCCATGGCTTAAGTTCAGCAGCATATGACCTAGATAACAAAGATATCAGTTCACATAAATAAAGCAGTAAACAGAAAATACTATTTGATACACTGGACAGATCTTGCTACTGAAGGCTGGGTGAGAATCAGCATTCCCCCTTATGAAACCTACAGTATGGTAAGTCACACTCTTTCTCCCTGTAATGAGGTCAGTGCTTTCAGCACATTGGCTTTCCAAGCTTGTACTGACAACAATTTGTTTTGTATTTAATTTGTAAATTCAGTTCTTCAGGAAAACAAAGCCATCTTTGTATTATTACTATTCAAAAAAAAAAAAAACAAAGACAAAAAGGAGGGAAAAAAATATCCCTCACACTTTTAGGAAAAACAGAATGTGCTCTACCAGCTTGTTAAAGAGAAACACTTTCGGTGTCAGGATCAGACTACTGTTTTATTTTACATATGCAGTCAGAATCCAGAAGGCTGTATTGCATAATGAAGTGTTAACATGACATTTCAAGACAATGAGTGTGCTCTTTAAAATAAACAATCACTTAGCCTTTAAAGGAACTAAAATGGAATAAAGTAGCTATTTTTATTACCAGACTGGCTTTTTCGATCACAGGCCAATGTTTCTAGCACATCTTGTCCAGTTTGAGCTCCCTTTATTTGTTTTGGCTTTGGTTTAGGAACCTGGTGAAGTAAGGGAAGAATTGTTACAGCTTTTTCATAGTAAGAGCAGATCATTTAAGTTCATCTTAAGAATTAGGAAACAAGCTTCTTTTTAGCATTAGAAGACCACAGGGAAAAAAATACACAATTCATTCTGAATGTACTATGTCACAATTCCCAGGGAGGATGGAGGTGGAGAGCAGGGATCCCACCCAAAACCCCAAGGTCAGCAATCACAGCTATTGCCAAGTAACATGAAGTGTGCAAAGGAGCAAGTTTAATACCTAGAATGCAAGCACTGGCATATAGAGGACAATCAGTTTTACTTTAGAGGGTGAAGAATTAAGCTTGGTTTTGTTGTGGGATGTTTTGGGATTTGGTTTTTTTTCCACTTTTGCTGTCTACATAAGTATATGGGAACTATTCAGTTCATCCCCTTCCCTTCCTATAGCAATGAGCTCAATACTTAACATATATGTTCAGCTGTATTACAGGAAAGGGAATATACTGTAGGAAGTGAACTCACTAGCCTTTAAAAATCAGGTTACTCTGACAGGGAAACAGCTGAAAATATTCTTTTACCTATTCATGTCATTTGAAACCTTTTACCTTTTAAAGAATTATGAAAGAGTAGGGTCTGGAGAGCGAGGAGGGAGCCTTTCCATAGGCACACAAAAACTAGTTGATGTCAGGAAGATGGGAGTTCAGTGCATGTACAGCAAGAACCCCATCAAGTAAAGGCATAAACTGAAAAAATACTTACCTGGAAACTTATCAGATAACACAATGCTGCCAGTTCACACACAGTTCTCCACTGTGCCTCATTGTGTTGGGCCATTTTCAGTAGCAATGTTCCAGCATGCATGTACAGCTGTCCCTTCATTTCCACAAAGGTACGAGACAACTCATCAGCCCCATTCACGTACGGTTTCACCGAGTGAAGCACACGGTCGAAACTGAAATGGAGAGAAGGCTCATTCTAAACAGAGTCCTGCTAACAGCTACAGCAAATGCTTTTGGATGATCTTATTGAACTGCAGATCAAGTAACTTCATGAGCCCATGGTTGCTACCATTTCTGGTGCTTGTGTGAGTAGCACCAGAAAGTACAAAAACGGTTCCAAAATGGTTTGCTGAAGTAAAACCTGTTAAATATTACCTAGATGTTTACAGTCTTTCAGCACATCGTAGCACAGCTGCTTTCAAAACTATTCTTCCAAACCACGTGAATAAACTTGTTCACTATTGCAGACTAAGAGACATGCACGAGGCACTAATCACTCTGCTCTTCCGTTTCCTTCATCTATCAGAAAGACCCAAAATACAGCTAGACAGGCTCTTCAAAAACAGAAGGTACTGCAGAAATCTGAACAGCTGCAGGCTAGTTAGTACCCAACTGCCACTCAGGAGAGGCTTTCCAGAAAAGAGTTAAAACACTCTTTCAAAATGACCTGACAAAACTCCAGTGGCTGTTAGCATTGCCATGAACTGGAAATGCTTCAGATGTAATCTCCTTGAAAGGCTCTAATAAAATGGCAGCAGAAAACCCAAGATGGTTTACTTAGTGATAGAGGGGAAAGAAAACATATTTGGACATTAAGTATTCCTCATATGTTGTCTGCTTTGCTTCAAACACTCATTCAAGATTAACAGATTAAAGAATACTGCTTTAAAAAAAGGCACTACAGCAGCCATTGCACAACTGAGGAACAAAGGTAAGTCAGTAAAAGCCAGTAAGAAAGGGAGGCTAACGGAAAGAAAGGAACACAGATCTTAATCAATGTATTGACCACAAACACTGTTCTGCACTACTCTAAGAGTGTCACAAATGACATCCCTTGAAGTAGGCTGCTCCTGTAACATCACCAGTTTTCCCTTAAGGAGAGTGTTCTTACTGCAAGTGGCTTCCTCCTCCCAGTTACACTGTATTCATCAAGTTCTTAATTATTCCAGTATGTCTTAATTTAGAACAAAATGACCAGGATAAAGCTGATACACAAGGGGTGGGTTTGGTTGGGTTTTTTTGTTGGTTGGTTGGTGTTTTTACTTGTCTGGGAAGTGTGGATTAGTCAATTGCTGAGGTACAGAACAACATTCTATTGTCTATTGAAAGGAAAAAAGGTGCCAAGTTAATTGATCCAAAATATCAATGAGTCTTCTCCACAGCTGGGTGCTGACTATTCAAACAATGCTTGCATCTCTAGCAAAAGATAAGAATGGTTCTTACTGGGTTTGAACCTCAACTTAGCACAGAGAATCTCCTCTCACATCCACAAAAAAGTTCTGTGACCCAGATAAAAGAACAATGCCTAGAATTTTTTTTTTAAAACTACAGAAAAGTTAAACCAGTACCTTTCAAGTGCCTCTCTGCATTCCTGAACATCTCTAGAAGCAAGTGTCATTTTGACAAAGCTGGAATAGGCCAGCAGATGATCTTTCTTGATAGCTCTCCAGTTATTTTTATCAGACTCCAAGTCTTGTAAAGATTCCAGATATTCCTAAAGAAGAAAGTTCATCACAGGATAAGGAACAGTCGTCCTTCCATGAAGGCAAGGGCAGTACTGCTCCAAAACATATTAGTAGCATTTATTGCATAATCCAGTTTCACAGGCGAGATCTTAACATATTCTTCAGCAGCAAAGTTCCCTGGAACTATTTGCCTGAGTAATTTTATCCTTAATGGAACTGCTTTATCTAACTCAGCTTTTGAATTTAGATAAACTCAATATGTCTATAAGGCTTAATTTTAGTGAGAAAATTCCAATTAAAAAAAAAGTATTTTGTAATTCCACTGGTTTCAGCAGACTTGCATTCAAAGGAGTTAAATCACTTGAGAAACAGCTGTTAGAGTAAGGACACTAAGAGAAACAGACCAGTTAAAAAGATAGGGAAGACTATCACAGGATCAAAATACTATTAAACACCTCAAATGTCTCTACAACGCAGGAACACCATTCCAAGCTTGACTGCAAAGGTATTTTCTTCTCTGCCTCCTGACAGTGGAGCACAGCATCTCTTAATCTGTTGTTTGAACGGTAGAGCGCAACTAGTCGGATGTTGATGTAGACATCATCTGGTCTTGCGTAAAGTTCTGCTTGAATCAAGTCAAAAAGCTGATTCCATCCATCTTCACCTTTACAATCCAGTAACTGCTCCTGTTCAACAGGAAGGCAAAATGTTACTATTTCATTTCCCATGGGAGTCATTTCATCAACTACAGTACCAGACAGTTGTCTTTCCTCCACCATAGACTACATTACTCAAACTATTCAAGCGACTCTTCATAGCTTTCTGGTATCACAAAGTTTGATTAAATACTCCAATATTTAAGAAAAAAAAAAATGGAGATAACTAACACAGAAAATCCTCAGAAGAATTTGCCTCTTACCAATGGTAAGCAATACTCATCAAAACATTCAGTTCAATGACAGCATACCTTGCCATAGACTACTTTGCTGGAGAAAACCAGACGTCTTGTGACTAGTGACAGGACCAGAGGGAATGGGCTCAAGCTGTGCCAGGGCAGGTTTAGATTAGATATTAGGAAGAATTTCTTTACTGAAGGAGTGGTGAGATATTGGAATAGGCCGCCCAGGGAGGTGGTGGGGTCACCATCCCTGGAGGTTTTTAGGAAGAGGATAGATGTGGTTCTTCAGGGGATGATTTAGGGATAAGAGTAGTGTAGGGCTATCGGTTGGACTAGATGATCTTGAGGGTCCTTTCCAACCATAATGATTCTGTGATCTTAAGACTTCAGTGTGGTTGCTGCCTAGCTACACAGAATTAGTATATCTGTGTAAAAAGTTAGACTACATGACTGTGATGGTTTGGCCCAGGCCTTTTTTCCTGGTAACCACCTTGTAACATAACTCAGGGTATAAATAAAGAGCGGGAGAGGCCTTCGCTCTCTCTTCCCTTCCGGTGGATCCGAGGATGCAGGTTCTCTGCTATCGGTCTCACCCGTGCGGAAGAGTCAAGCGTTGCAGGCCTTGTAGGCCTTGAGAAGCAGCGGTTGCTGGAGTCGGTCAGTGTGACTCTACTATCTTGAGGAGAGTTGTAAGATTTTTTTTTTTAATTAGTTCTATCCTGGGTTTCGAGTCTACATATCTGTTTTAGTTTCCCTTTTCCCTTTTTCCCTTCCCTTTTTTCCCTTTCCCTTCCCTTTTCCCTTTCCCTTGGGGGGGTTCCCTCTACTGTATACACAGTATTTTAATTGTATATAACTGCTATATATGTAAATATGTATACTTTTGATATAACTTGGGTTGCTTCTGTCTCTTTAGTTTCTCTTGTAGTTTTTCTAAAACTCTGAGAGGGAAAAGGAGGGGAAGGTTTTCACTGTGAGTTTGGGCATTTGGCATGGAGCCAGGTCCAAACCATCACAATGACAGAAAGTATTTGCACAGTATCTGAGAACTACAGCATTCCTCACGTTCAGTAGAGGTGATCATCATAACAGATTTCAAAACTAAAAAGCAGCATAGAGAAAGAAAGTCTGAGTTCACAGGCCTGCTACCCTTCTGCAAGTGACACAGCAGAAAGATCAGGTAGTGCCTGTCTAGTCTTAAGCAATAACCAATGCAGTTTCTCAGCTTGTAACTTCAAAAAGGGTATGAAAGCCTGTAGATGCAGCTTTCTTGAAAGCTAGACAAAAATGTCACAGACTGCAAAGAAAGTAGCACCTCATTGATTTAATACTAACGGTTCTAAAACAATTTAGCAAGGAAGAGTTTTGGGTGAGGTGACACACAAAAAGCATGGCAATCGGATGCTGAAAGTTTCTTCAAGCCACAGAAGAGGTGATTTGGAATTTACCTTCAACCTGAAAACAGCAGGACTTCCAGGGAAAAGTTTAGCAGCTCTCTCAACCCAGTATTTTGTTCTTCCATCAGTAATGCCATTATTGCATAGTAACTCTGCAATCTTCAATACAAGATCTTTCTGTGTTGGGTTCAGCTCCACAGAACGCTAGTTTTCACCACACACACAGAGGAGGGGGGGAAAAAAAAAAGTAACTTGATCTTACAATCCATACAGAACAGGAAAGAGTTATCCCCTAACAAACAGACCCAATCTTTTCAAATTAGTTAGGTGTATCAATATTGAATATATGAAGAAAAGCCTTTCTAGATGCCACCATTAGCTCACAGCGCCCAGATACAGCTGTTGGAATTCAGAAGAGCGTAAGAGAATTAATGCAAAAGCCAGCATCTCTGCATTTACCATGAGCTACTGCTATACACAGGCAGTAGAACTGGAGGAGGACCTCTAGTCTAACCAGATGTAGACTCTTTAAAAAAAAAAACAAAACAGTTAAGGGACAGTTTAGGATGTTTGATAGCACTTCACGGAGTTGTGTTGGCAACCAGACTTCTGAGTACATAATCTCCCTCCCCAAAACCAGAAAAAGACATTCTGATTGAGAAATTGATGTTTATATACTTGCCTCATCAAAATTAGATTTGCCCCTCCCTTCTGCTTCTGGCTCTGCCTCTGCCTCTCCCAGACTAATCAGACAAAAAACATCCTAGGACTACAGTCTTCTACTAGCAACTAAATCACTGCTGTCATCCCAGTCCACATTAAAGAATTCTACAAGAGTCACAGACCCTTAGTCCAAAAGGCAATGCATAACATGGGAAAAATTTAACAGTAGGTAGCAGAAAGACCAAGTCTAAAACAAGAAACAAATTGATAATCACTTGTTTCAGGAGTATATTTTTAATCTCCTCTGCAATGCTTCATATGCTTTGCACTGTCAAATGTATATAAATACTACAGGTTTTCCAGGAACATGTTTTCTTCTGTGGATTTGAGAATGTCCAGTACAGAAGGATTTTAAAAGTCCATTTAGAAAGGAATGAAGCAGGACATGAGGGTTCTGCACAGTACTTACCTTGTAACACCCAAAAGCTTTTTCTATATTATCCTCAGCTTCGTAAATCTGCCCAAGAAATCTGTGTGCTTTGGGATCTCTCTCTTGTACATTGAGGTATGTAGATATATACCTATGGGGTGGAAAAAAGTCACTGACTTGAACAAGAGTTTTCAATAACACTCCTCCCCTCCTCTAGCTCTAACGATAACTTCATCTGCCATACAGGCAGTACACAGATAACTTTGTCTGGCTTTTCAAGTAAGAAGAAATTGCTTTACATGTACAGATGGCACTTACTTGCCAGCAAGTGTTTCTGCTTATTCAAATTTAAAAATACGTATTTTAAAAACCAACAGTTTGTAGAAATGCTAAGATAAGGAAAAAGCCATTTCAGCTGGGTAAGTTTTTCAGGACCACATCAGTAATTCTCTTTTAAGTTGTTGCTTTATAAAGCTTTAAATCTTTATAAAACCCACATTTACTGCTAACTTAAACCAGCATGCTATTGATTTTGTTTTCTCTGATATACTTCATATTAATTTAGCTTTTTTTTTTTTTACACTTTATAAAACAGAAAAAACATACATCATTGCACCTTACCTTTTAGCAAGTTCATATTCTTTTACTTCAAAATACAGCTTAGCAAAGAGGAATCCTTTCATTGATTTCTAAAGGAGAAAAAAACATGAGACATATTTTAGATGCACAGTACTTTATAATAACAAACTTTATAACAATTCAACAGGGCCACCCTTCTTTTTGGCAATGCGCAATACTTTTAAATGACCAAATTTGACAGCTAGTGACCAGCTCAAACCCACTCTTTACAGAGCATGGTTTTGAAAGATGTAGGATTTAAGAATGGAAAAAGCATTTCCTTTAATTATCAAACGCAATAGAGAGAGCACGAGTGAAGCAAGCAAACCCTCACACGTGCGGCATTCCAAAAGCACTTTGACTAGAGCAGAGGAACAGGATCAGCTACAGTTAATCTATTTTGTTACAGTGTAGCAAAGAAAAAAAGTATAAATCCTCAGAGAGTGTCATTAGCTCTGCTGCACTCTACTGTCATCAGACACTAACTGCTTAAATACTCTGGAGGAAAAAGCAATTTTGACCCAAGCCATTCTCTGTTTGGGTCAGAAATGTATTTATGTGGTAGTTTATTTCTGATGTTGTCAGCCTATGAGAGCTTGAACATACACACGCTATAGGTGAAAGGTGAAGAATGTCCAAAGGAATTTTTGGGAGGTAGAACAAGGAAACCACACAGGCAAAAGAAAAGGAGACACACAGAAAGCAGGCAAAGGGCAAGATGGCAAAAGCACAGACAGAAGGAAAAGAGTAAAAGAAACGAACTGGAGAACTGACTAGGTCACAAGCAACAACCTCAAGGTAGAAGTAAACCAGACAGGATTTTAAAGCTTGAGATCCCAGTATCAGTTCAAAAGCTTATTTGGCTTGTGAACCAAAAAGTACTGGAACTAGTTACATCTGTGATTCCAAGCGTATAGATGTTGAATACACCTGAATTACTAGTACCTCTCATGCCAAATGTTAAAAAGTGTTTCAGGATGAAAGCAGGCCTCCTAAAATACTTCAAGCTTTCAGGCTGTATTTTTTAAGTATGTTATAAAAAGGAAACACTGTTATCACAGAATCACACAGAATCACAGAATCATTACGGTTGGAAAAGACCCTCAAGTTATGTCAGAGTGGAGTCACACTTAGCATCTCCTTTTAAACATGGATGAAAAGAAACCTCAAAATAAATGCTTTGTGGCCTTATAAGCATCCCCCCTAAAATCAACACAAGAAAACCTGTAACTATTTCCACCCACAACTTTGCTATACAATTAGCTGTAAGCGTTACTTAAAAAAACAAAGAACAAAACATACAAACACAGAAGTTAAATATGTACCAGCTGGCCTTAAGCACAACAGGAGAGGATTTTTTCCTTTTTTCTCCCAGTTCAATGGAGCATCAAAACAACTAAAGAGCATCTCTGATTCTGGCAGTGATGTACTCAATATTGTCTAGTCTAAACAACACCCAAGTCAATTAAACAAAGTCACAGGCCAACTTTGTTGCTGTTGGGAAAGGTACAAATGATCATGACATGCCCAGGCCCTGCATAAAACTCTACTGCATAAAGGTGAGCACGGATGCATTCACACTCTACAATACACTGCTGAATATTCCACCTCAGCAACCAAATCAGTTCAGAACAGCAGAAAAGGATCTTTCCAGTATTAAATAGCTCCAATGAATTGCATCAGACTGCTCATCTTAATCTGTATACCATTTTTCATTCTATCTGAATAACCAATCATGCAGAGCTCCTCATCCTTCTGTACAGTTAGTATAGTAGGAAAATTATTTTCCCAGTTCTCCCTCTCTTAATACTGTTATATCACAAAGCAATCAAACAGATAGGAATGTTAATCACATGGCACATAAAAGGAAACTGAAAGGGTTTCACAGGTTCCCTATTTGGGTTATTCTTCTAGTAAAGAGCAACTCAGCAACTTAGGAACTACACTGTCACAAAAGCGAAGAATTCTGTACTCAGAAAGCTGGTGGGCTCTCAAAAGCTACACTAGGGCTTGCCAGGTGTAGAAAAGGCAGGTGCACAGCTCTGGTAAACCACTGGTCCTGCTTAGGAGTAAATACAGACTCAGAAATACCCCGAGACACCACAGCCTCCTCTTCCTCTCACCGCCAGGGTTGAGGAAGGGCAGAGTGGACCAAGCCCTGGCACCACACCACCCGAAACAAGCAGAGAGCGGCCGGGCAGGAACGGTGAGGCCTCCCGGTTGCGCGGGAAGCGAAAACCTCTCCGAAAGCGAGCTACAGCCGCCACCGTCCCACGCCTGCCGCCCCTCAGGCCCGGCGCCACTGGAGGCAGGAAGAGAACCCGCCACGGGCCGGGCCTGGCTGCCACCAGCAGCCGCAACTGCCTCACGGGACCGGCGCGGGCGGGCGCGAAAAACGCGTCGGCTTCTCCAGCCGGGGCCTGCCGCCGAAAGCACTCACCTCTCTGGGGGAAGCCGCAGCGGCCTGCATGGAGGCAACATACCGCTCCACTTCGGGCTTCGTGCGCCTCATCATGGCGCCACGGCAAGGGCAGGGACGTTGCCCGGCCTCCCTCCGGGCGTGACGGCCTCTCTGCGCGGCCCTTCCCTAGCGGAATGAAGGAGGAAGCGGAAGGAGCGGCCTCAAGGCCTTACGCAAGTTCCTACGCAAGCGTACAAAACACTCTACTCTGTGAGATCACAATACTGCCTCAGCTCGTCCCTCCCACAGCAACCTTTGCAGCTGAGGAAGTATCTCCACTGGCGCCGTTGCTTGTGCCTGGCTAGGGGCGGAGTGGGAGCAGATGGGAGGGGGGCAAACTGGAAAGCGGTTGGGGTACACGAGTTCTCAGGGGCTAATCCTGGTGCTCCCCTGGCTGAGGGGGCCGTGCCCGTGGGTTGAGGTAGAGCCTCTGCTCGGCCTCCGAAAGGCCGTTCGCCGCAGTCGGCGAAAAGCTTTCGGCTCAGCTCTTTCCCCGTGGAGCTACATCCACTGGGCTTTCTGGAGTGCTCCCTACCGGTAGTCTAAGTAGGGGCTTCTAAAAGAATTTCTCTTGCCCGTGCGTGTCGGATCCCACACAGCGGAAAGGGGCAAAGCTTCTGAGGCATCCGTTCTCACATCCCAGGCTCACAGCCTTCTTTGAGACACGTAGCAGGGGCCACAGGTAAAGAAACAACAATAAACTCTGCCACTTTCAGATAAGTATGTGCAGCTCTGCAAGAGATTTGTAATACTGACCGGCCAGGAAGCGAGCTTCAACACCAGACCTGTAATTGTCCAGGCTGCGTAATTGCTAGTTTGCTCCCTGCTCTGTTTTGCAACTCTTAATTAATTCTCTTCGTGACTATGTCCGTGGCTATTATTTCAATGACAGTCCACTCCAAAAGCAGCTCCCAAGAAAGCAGTGTGGATCTGGGAACCCTCCACTGGGGACAGGCCTCCAATAATAAATAATAAAAGAAATTCACTATGAGGGTGGTTAAGCATGGGGACATATCGCTCACAAAGATCTGCAAAATCCCCTTCCAGGGAGATTCTCACAGCTTGGCTGAGCAAGACTCTCAGTACCAATCCAACTTTGAAATTAGACCTCCTTTGAGAAGATGATTGGGCTAGCTGAGCTCTAGAGGTCCCTTCTAACCAGTATTTTTCCACGATTCAGGAATCTTCCACAATCAAGCTTTGAACATTCAAGTACGCTCAGATGTTCTCAGCACTACATCATGGGGGCTGTTACACACATTCATGAAGTAAAAATCAGTGCCTTGGTGAACTTAAGCAGAGTGTTCAGCATCAGGAACGTGGAAACAGAAGAACACTGACCCTGTGTTAGGGCCACCAGGCTGCCAGAGTCAAGAGGAGGCCTGTGGCTGCACAGCACAAATGAGGTCACCATTGTAGGTAGATGTAACCCCAAGCAAAGTCAATATGAGCTAGCTCTTGCTGTTTAGCCTCAGGGTTAGAGACTCTTCCTAACTCTTTGAGTAGTAAGACTGTGCATACAGAGGCTGAAGGAAAAGATATGCAGCCAGTGTAACCTGAAAAATCTAGAACAAGAGGTGAATTACAATTTAAAGGAAGCATCGCTGCATATGGTCTACTGAATCCACGGCAGAGTCTAAAATCCCAACAGTGCCACTGTGCTAGTTATGTCAACTTCTTCTGGGGACATATGAAGCTTTTCTAGTCTTGAACACAGGCCTGCATTCAGTTACTGAACTGTTATAGCATTCAATAACTACATAGGATAAGAGAATAAAAACACACACTACTTAGCACCGAACTGAAAGTTTGGGGGACAGTTTCATTACAGTGAAAGGAGGAGGTTAAAGAATGGATCGGAAAGTGTATGTTTTAAACTCAGATATTTTCTTTAGGAAAACCTAGCAACTGTACCAATTCAGAAAATACCCAGAAGAATCAAACTGTTCTTGTGGGAAAGTAACCGAAGATTGTAAACACACTCAAGTGACTTACAGCTGGGGTGTTAAAACCCACATACATCATTCTAATTGTTGCCTGTTGCTGTGTGTTTGACAGATAGACCATCTGTGTCAGATAACACAGGTCTGTTATAGACTCAGAGGCATCTTACTGAAAGTGCTTGAGATTCCTGCCCTGCTGTGGGAAAGATCAAAGCACAGTGGAAAACTCTGCCTGTGAAAATCCCTAACATACAGGCTCAAAAGTAGCAGCTTCAAAAGTATTTTCGCTCTCTAGCAAGAAGCCACCAGCTCTGTGGTACCTGTGTCCTCACTTCCATGCCTCCACAAGCTGGGTGCTGCCACAGAGATCCCCTGGTTTGCAAGGTAATGGGAATAAACCTCCTCTTTGCATTTCAACCATGATTTCACGGTTGCTCCTGCATCTGTTTGTGCTGGCTCACAGATTTCTTTATGAATTGAACTGCAGGTCAAAAGTCCTAGCTGACTGGGGAGGTACCAGCAGACTGGAAATCAGCCAATGTTACCCCCATATATAAGAAGGGAAGGAATGATGATCTGGGAAATTACAGGCCTGTTAGTCTGACTTTTGTGCCAGGAAAGCTGATGGAGCAGATCATCCTGACTACTGTTCTGCAGCACTTGCAGAGGGGCCAGGGGATCGGGTCCAGTCGGCATGGCTTCACAAAAGGCAGGTCCTGTATGACTAACCTGATCTCCTTCCATGATGGGGTAACTCGCTTATTGGACGAAGGAAGGGCTGTGGATGTTGTCTACCTTGACTTTAGCAAGGCGTTTGACACAGTTTCCCACAGCATTCTCCTAGAGAAGCTGGTTGCTCGTGGCTTGGATGAGCATACGCTTGGCTGGATAAAAAATTGGTTGGATGGCTGGGTCCAGAGAGTTGTGCTCATTGAAGTCAAGTCTGGCTGGCGGCCAGTCACGAGCGGTGTCCCCCAGGCCTCAGTGCTGGGGCCTCTCCTGTTCAACATCTTTACTGATGACTTGGATGAGGGGATAGAGTGCACCCTTAGTAAGTTTGCAGATGACACTAAGCTGGGTGGGAGTGTCGATCTGCTTGAGGGTAGGCAGGCTCTGCAGAGGGACCTAGATAGGCTGGATAGATGGGCAGAGACCAATGGGATGAGTTTTAATAAGGCTAAATGTAAAGTCCTGCATTTTGGGCGTAACAACCCCCAGCAGCGCTACAGGCTCGGGAAGGTGTGGCTGGAGAGCTCCCCAGCAGAGAAGGACCTGGGGGTGCTGATTGACGGCCGGCTGAACATGAGCCAGCAGTGTGCCCAGGTGGCTAAGAAGGCCAATGGCATCCTGGCTTGTATCAGGAATAGTGTGACCAGTAGGAGCAGGGAGGTGATCTTGCCACTGTACTCGGCTCTGGTGAGGCCACGCCTTGAGTACTGTGTGCAGTTTTGGGCACCGCAGTTTAGGAAGGACATTGAGCTACTAGAGAGGGTGCAGAGAAGGGCAACTAAGCTAGTCAGGGGTCTGGAAAACAGGCCTTATGAGGAGAGGCTTAGGGAGCTGGGGTTGTTTAGCCTAGAGAAGAGGAGGCTGAGGGGAGACCTTCTCGCTCTCTTCAGCTACTTGAAAGGCCATTCTAGGGAGGCGGGTGTTGGCCTCTTCTCCCTTGTGACTAGTGACAGGACTAGCGGGAATGGGCTTAAGCTGTGCCAGGGTAGGTTTAGATTAGATGTTAGGAAGAATTTCTTTACTGAAAGAGTGGTTAGATATTGGAATAGGCTGCCCAGGGAGGTGGTGGAGTCACCATCCCTGGAGGTTTTTAAGAAGAGGATTGATGTGTTTCTTCAGGGGATGATTTAGGGATAAGAGTAGTGTAGGGCAATCGGTTGGACTAGATGATCTTGAGGGTCCTTTCCAACCCTAATGATTCTGTGATTCTCTCATTAGCCTTAAGAACTAACTACGATAGGGTATTTCCACCCTTACTCATTTATACGGTGAGAAAGCTGGTGAGGGACTTTTTAGGATGTCAGCTAGTGATAGGACTAGGGGGAATGGATACAAACTAGAGGAGGGGAGATTTAGATTAGACATCAGGAGGAAGTTCTTCACCATGAGGGTGGTGAGACAGTGGAACAGGTTGCCCAGAGAGGTTGTGGAAGCCCCTTCCCTGGAAGCTTTTAAGACCAGGCTGGACGACTTGATCTAGTGGGAGGTGTCCCTGCCAGGCAGGGGGGTTGGAACTAGATGATCTTTAAGATCCCTTCCAACTCTGGCAATTCTATGATTCTATTCTGTGATTTAGGAAAGGCATGTCTCCTTCAAATTAGGAAGTATTTACACAGTCACAGATAAAAGTGTAGGGAACCAAGAGAGCTTAGTTGCTTTCCCACCCTTCTCAAGCACTCATTTAAGAGAGGTGACACAAGGTTTAATAACATAGGCTTTATTGATGACACTGGAAAGCAGATGTTTTAAAGGAACTAATCTCTCATAAACAGGAAAGAAAAGTTTACTTACTACAATGTAATGACATAAAACCTGTTGAAGCCACTAATATAAAAATGAAAGCATGTTTGCGTACTTGGTAAGGTAGTACCATCCAGAAGTCCTAAGTAACTGTATTTTCTATAAGAAAGGGGAAATAAAACAGATTTGCACACAGAGAAGTCAACAGTGTGAAACAATTACGTGTATCTTATAAGGAAATCTGATCATTTGTGAGCTCAGTTTCGAGGATGGCTAAAGAAATAGATCCTAGCAGGATCAAACCTTCTATATTTACACTCATAGGTGTAAAACTAATATTGCCAGTTCATTAAAGTAGGCATTCTCAGTATTGTTCCGAAAGTTAATGAAGCCCAGAAGCTAAATTTTAAGGTCAGATGTTCACATTTGAAATAAAACACTTCTCACACCCTATGTAGTTAAGGCAAATGTGTTATCCTTTGAAAATACCTTGTATATAGTTTCTGCATAAAAATATGAAATAAAAAATAAAACTACAGATCTATTTTATGGAACGGTGTTAGGTATGGTCCAGCAGAATAAGGCACAGAAAGTAAAGAGATTGCAAAAGCATATATAAAAGTTTATGTGTTATTTTGAGTGGAATATAGCAAAATTCAAGTAGTTCTGAGTATGCTCATTTCTTGCAATAGGAATACATGTTTTATATAGGTATTTCATGCTAAGCCTGATGTACAAAGATTCATCATGTAAGCATAATCTCCCAGAAGTGACCTCTCACTTATACAGTGATACAATAAATACAGTGACTGTATTTAGAAATCTGATACTTTTCAAGTCATCTGAAACAATGCTCCTTAGTGAGATGACCTGGCCTGAAATCCAAGTGTGAATTTGTCCACGAATCAAAGGATGTTGGTTTTTTGTCCAAGTCACTTGACCTGGGCAAGTTTGGTGGGCATGCTTAACAGGAAGGTTAGTACTTTCGTTAATATAAATGACAATACACGTCCCTCAAGTTGGACCCATTTGCACAGTTTGTTTTTGCAGGGATTCATGAGCAAAATTTCTCTCTGTAAAATGTACTGTGTGGAATGGGTCACCTGCATCAGTTCAACTGCATTATCAGGGTTAAAAGCCCTTCAGGTGAGCTGGTGTTTAGTTTAGTTTGGAAGTATGGTCTGTTTATCAACATATAAGCATTCATGTATACGGAACAGAGAATCCAAAGATATTTTGATTTGATACAAGGCATACATCATCATTTGTTGCCCAACTGCAGCCTCGAAGCAGCACCCTCTTGAGTAACACAAGATTTTCACAAAGGAAGTGGAGAGTCTTCACTTCCTTCCCACAGTTTCAGCTAGTTTCTTCAGTCTTTTCTTCAGCTCTAGGGGAAACTTCTCATAACACTTTTTGCAAACAGGCTTCATATCAAACTCAACAAATTTATTCCTAAAACAACAAAGCAAAAACCAAACAGTTTTAGAGGAAAGGACAGTGAGGGAAAAAAAAGCATCCTATTAAGTATGTACAGGAAAAAAATTACAGCTGCAATTTATACATCTACATGATGTACATCCTAACCTAGTCATTCAAAGAGCCTTTCATAGAGTCACAGAATTATCAAGGTTGGAAGAGACCTCCAAGATCACCAAGTCCAGCCATCAACCTATCACCATCATCTAAAACCACATCCCCAAGACTGAACAAGTCCCTACGTACTACATCTAGAAGCTTTTTAAACACCTCCAGGGGCTGTGACTCCACCACCTCCCTGGGCAGCCTGGGCCAATGTCTAACAACTCTTCCAGTGAAGAAATTCTTCCTGATATCTAATCTAAACCTTCCCTGGTGCAACCTAAGGCTATTTCCCCTTGTCCTCTCACTGGTAGCCCAGGTGAAGAGATGGACCCCCATCTCACTCCAACCTCCCTTCAGGTAGTTGTAGAGAGTGAGAAGGTCTCCCCTGAGCCTCCTCTTCCTGAGGATAATCATATGCCAGCCCCAAACCACTGCTTTTCAGAAGTTTCTGCCAAGGTATCAGAACAAACCACCTTAGCCTCTCCGTGCTAGTTGGATAACAACCAAAACGTAGCTTCCTACAAAAATTATTTTCAACATACTAGGGAACACAGCCCAGTATACTAAGCTTAGTGTCTGTTCTATGGCACCTTTAAACAAATGGGCTTAATTAGCTTTTTAATCTAAAGCTCACACCTAATCACAGCAGATACCTTAGCAGAGTGCAGCTCAGCTCCCAATGGGCACATTATTCCCAATACCCCAAACCATTCTTGCAATCCAGAAAGTCACTTCACGCCTCTTTCACACTTCCAGGCAAAGCAACATCTCGGTCATATTTAAGGCACCCCAACCAGTAACATCTCTCTGAAGTTTGCCAAGTAGTACCCTCCATTCATCATGTATTTTTTTTGTTCTATTGTGGGGTAATTTATAATGGTTCCTGCAAAACTGTAATCATGTTGTTTAAATGACAAGTGACTGCACAGAACACTGCCCATAAGATGTCCACTGGAGAGCTACACAGACTAAACATAAGATAATGGAACAAGAAGTTCCTATTTCAAGTTGCAACTGTGTGAAAACAATTTTGGTTTTGATTGCCATCAATTCATGCAAAAACTTTGGTTCAAAGCATCCTTAGCACTGACCAAAGAAGAAAGGAGCAGAGGTGGTGGCGAGAAGGAAAACAAGTTTACAAACAGATTGGCTTTTTCTTTTTCTGCTTCTCTTTATCCTTTGCTTCGCGCTCCCGTTTGGCAAGGCGTCGCTTAAATTCATCTGGCATTTTCTCATAACAGTGCTTGCAGACAGGTTTTAGATCAATTTCAACAAACTTATCCCTTTAGAGTTAAACAGAGAAAAAAGAAAGGACAGAAAAAGAGAAGAGTTAAGAGGAGTAAATGAAGGAAGTCCTGAACAGACAGCTAAGAGATGTCAAGTAGTTAAGTGGAGCAAGAGGAAGAAAGATGCAAGTTATTTTCTCAGTGCTGCTTCTCTGTTTGTTATACTGTGCAAGTTACACTGTAGCAACATCCACACTTTGAAGATAACCACTGATATGTTTTGAAAACCTTACACTTATCGAGGAACTTACTTGAGTGTTAACTTAGTGTTGCAAGTCGAACAAGCGAAACAGTTCACACACCATGCCTTATTCAGAGCAGACACAACTAGAGTGATGGGGGAAAAAAGAAATCATTAGCATTACCAAAAGAAAAGAAAAGAAAAAAACAAAGAAAAAAGTTTTTACAAAAACTTTAAGCTCACACATTCATGAAGAACAGTCATTTGATTCTTGTGTGAAGGCTTGTAACAATAAGATGGCACGTGTGAGTGTAGTGTAGCATGATGGTGAAGCACTGATACAAACTGTCTCCGAGGCAAGCCAGTTTAACCTATTCTGCCTCCTGTTTCATGCGTGCTGACCTCAGGCAACAGTTCTGTGGGGCCATGTTTCCACCTTAATCAGTAAACTTTTCCAGCTGAAAAGCAATCCAGCAAAATGGTGTTTATGTTCTCATTTGGTTTCATTTCTCAGATCCAGTTCAGACTGCAATGCCATCAACAGTAGCACTTGCCCAGGCAAAGAAAATAGCATGAAGCCAGCAGGCAGGGCACTGCTGGTGAATCAGCACTACCAAGGTGAAAACCCTTTGGACTCATGGGATAAATTACTTGATCGAGACCAACTTGGATGTATTCTTATTCTTTGCTTTGGAGAGAAAGAACTAGTTTCTCTTTGTTCTGTATCTCAACCCATTTTCTATATCTCAACCCATTTTCTTTTCTTCCTCTCTTTCAGTATACCTTCCCAGTTTTCCCTGCCAAAATTTGCCTCTCTTCTTAACCTAAGTTAGAGGATGCAGGACAATGGTTTTCTCATCAAAAACAATATTTTGTCAACAGCAAACAGAACCAGAGCACTGTCACACAAAGCTTTTTTCCTGCACTATGGGGCAAGCGTGTCCACAGATGTCTACTTATTCCACTGCTTGTCAAATAACACCAGAAAGCCTTTGCTCCCAGGCAACCTCTGAAATAGAGTGATAGAAACTGTCCTGAAAAGCTGCTGCCACAGGTGTTTGTTTCACCAGACAAAGAGAGAGCAGTATTGCATGCTCATAACTTGCAACAGCGGTGTTCAATTTGCGTGCAGAAATGAAAGGAGAAATGTCACTGAAGACTTACATTGACAATAAAGAAATTACTGCATTACACTGTATTCTATTCATTTCAGAGACCAAAACATATGATACAGCTGTCAGATGATATATGAAAAGGTTAGAATCATACAGAGTTGTAGTTATCAGACAAGGCTCAATTTATTCATCCACCTCAAGTTCCAGCTCTGCTCATCCTAGTACGATTTTACTGAAGAGAAGGACACTGTTTCCTCTAAGGCATTTTGGATTGTCATTCTGCAGGTATTGTTCAGTCCAGAAAATGGGGGGAAGGCCCGTCTCTGGAATGTAGGTCTCACCCTATAGTTACATGACTATAAACTAGTTTATGTGTCTTCTTACATACTAAAGGCTTCCTCCTACTTTGCTAATGGTTTTGGCCTTAGGTGAGGCTAACATTGGTATTATAGTATTTACTTTGGGCAGAGGTAAATAGGCACATAATGTTGCATTATGTCAGGTAGAGTAATTTGCTTTTGGCATGTTACCATAGCTGGTTGTCCCCAAAAAAACCCCCCTTCACACCCCTCCCTCACCACCAAAAATCAACAAAAAAAACCCCAAACCCCAAGACTCCACAAACCACCAAACAACAACCGAAACAAACTGAGACCAGTTGCTTCCAGTTCTGCCTTGCAAGGCACATCTTTCTAAGTCTAAGCTTTCCTGGTTTTGTGCCATTATCATCAGCTTGTATTTTGAAAAGAGAGGTGCCTGTGATAGACAGGATAATATCTCTAGGAACCAAACTGATATACTGGGACCTAAGCACTTTTCAAAACCCCCCTCAGAGTGCCCACCCATGTCTTTCTATAGCGAAATACTTTTTCAAGTTTGGTTCATGATCCCTGAATTTACTTGAGGGGATGCCTGTGTGGTCATTCTCACCCTTGCATGTATTCTTTTTTGAAACTGCTGGGGTAGGAAGCCACTTCTGTGCATCTCCCAGCATGCCTGGCCTCTGCATGCCACTAAGGGGTTTCCATTTGACCAAGGTTCTCTTCAGCCACCAGGTGGTCTTCTCCCACCATGCAACACTTGCTGTAAGGTTTTCTTACCATTTGATCTCTGACTAATCAGCGTTAATTTCTGATCAAAAGAATGGTTGCTTTTCTTTTCATGACAACAATCAAGGACTCTACAGGGGGTTGCTTTCCCCTTGCTTTCACTTTTAAAGAGAACTTCCATCAGAAAGGAGCACCAAGGAAACAGAAAATTGCTTACCATCTCCTTCAATCACACGGTTGCAATGGAAACATACATCACCGAAGAGCTGAAGAGGAAAGGGAAGTAATGAATTTCTAATGCAAGGATTTTACTGAGGGTAACTTCTCAAACTAAGAAAATAACTATATTTCAGTTGAGGGGCACCAGAGCTTTCCTATTTATTTCAGCAAAATAAAGAGAAGTCTGGCAAGTCTGGTCTAGTTTTCCAAGTATGCTTTGCATCATCTCATCCTAAAAAGTCTTTCTATTACTAAAGATGAAAAATTTATTTACATCTGTTTGATCCGCTGTACATTATTTTGGTGCTTTTTAACATTTTCTTATCATGAACATTTGAAATACAGCAGTTGGTGTCATACACATTGTTACTGACCAGCCAATTTAATAGTTGGACTTAGATGCATGACTAGAACAACATATTACTGTTTCTGGCAAAAACTGGAAGGAAAACTTTGGCCAAAAATGATTCATTCTGTTGCAGGCTTAACGTTTGTCCAAAACTTTACCATTAAGAAGAGCACAAAATTGCATGTGTTTCATTCTAACTGTAGTAGTTAATCCAGTGAGAAGACATCTACTCTACATACAGCTCTTGTACCATATAGATACTTGCTCCATCGTGGCTGCAACACTATTACTACTGATGTCATGGAATTCATTGTGTATAAGTATCTCAGCAACAGTTCAGTCATCTGCCCTTCATCACTGACAAATTAAGAATCCATCTGTAATTATCAGACGCCTCACAACTCCCCAGTTTAACCACTACTCTTGTATTTACATAAGCAAAGAGGCAGACACTGGCAGAACGCAGATGGCTTTCAAATAAAGAAGGTCTCTCCACGGTGGTGTCCGACTCCACAGCCAAGGCAGCCTGGAGAGAGGTGCTACCACGGTGTAAAACTTCTGCAAGTGGGCACTAGGTGGTGGCCTCTGACAAATTTAGTCCTCACAGTCTTCCGCAACCAAAGGAATGCGCTGGGTGGTGCGGTGTATGGTAACACAGTCACCTCTGAGTAGCAGCCCCAGTGGAAACCTCCCTAGGTCCTCCTCTTAAACTGCAGCTACTGAGTGGCAAACCTTCTTTAGCTTCTTGAGAAGGACTGGGTGCCATTAGCTGCTCTGAGCTTATAGCCATGGAAAAGCTTGTAACCACTCTACTTAAGTACCACAAAGGACAGGTCAATACTGATTGTCCTGGCTAGCCTTTGTGAAATACCTGCAGGTTTCTTTCTCAGTACCAGACCGTTGTACAGAGAAACCCAGACACACTACCTGCAACAGAACATCTGCTAACTGGCATTACACCCATAGGTGCCTATACAAAAACGGAAGAATGTCCATGGTTTTCCATCTCTATCTATTTAAAACCAATTCATGAGGTTACCAATTAACACCAGTTTTAAGAACAGGCAACCTTACCTGATTGTAGTGGGTTTCACAATATGCCAAGCCTTTTCTCTCATAGTGACGATGACCCAGGAATGGCTTTTCACATTTTGCACAAACAAAATGCTACAAAGAAAATCACATATATTTTTGGGGATTATTTGCATGTAATGGCATTTTTTCTGGAAAGCAAACTAACCAAGTCCAATAATGAATATGACTGAAGTCTCCTGAGCTAGCTGTGCCATCTGGAAAAGGAGAGTTGAAGCTTATTTGTTTCTACATTTGGACCACTAAAATAATGTTCCTGTTAACGTCTTTGACATTTTAACCCAAAAGTTACAGAAAAGAAAAAGAAAAGCAAAAAAAAAAAGCAAAGAGCTTCTTGTATGTTATCAATGAACAGAATGAAGAGATATTAAATAACATGCACCATCATTAGACTTTTGTGAAGAAAGCATTTGGTGGAGGACATTTTCAAAACGATAAAAGGAATAAACTGGCAGAAGATGTGGAACTAAATCTTTTAGATGGCCTTGAAATAGGAACTCTCACAGAAAAGTGCTTTAGAGGTATTAGGGAAGACAGAAAGGTATTACAATACCCAGTATCATTATGGTTGCCACAGAATTTACTGCCTTTCCACATGTACTCTTTTGTAATCTGAAGTTTTCTTTTGTAAGGACTTCACAGTCTTTCCTGTGGTTACTAATTTGAGTGTCACAGTCACCTTCTCTTTGTAAGGTACGAAATAACTCCTATTTCACAGTGGAAGACCAAACAGAAGAAGGCTGAAGATGGGATTAGGAGAAGAGGCATTTACTGATCACTGCTGTATACTTTGCTAATCCTTTAATTGAAATAAATCAGCAAACTCATAGGTAAGTGCATTTATGTTCATAAAAGACAATACATGTTATGTGCTCTTTACCTCCACATGCCATTGTTTGCCCATAGCATTCACCACACGGCCTTCGATTGGTCTTCTACATGCCCCACAGATAGGGACACCCATTTTGTCATGGCAGGGTAAGCAGTATAATTCTCCCTTCAACTCACGAGCATCAGCAGTAAGTTCCTTCCTGTTCAAAAGTTAATGAATTGAGAGCATGAATTGACTGAATGGCACTGAACAATGCCAACTCTTCAGAGTTTCTGAAAAGAAAAAACCCTAATTTTTAGCATTTGTTTTAGAAAGTGCATTTGTACTACAGTTATGCAGCAGCATCAGACATGACTTAGTTCAAGACTGACCACTCAGTAAACTGAGACCAGGCTGCTAAGTCAAAGGCACAAAGGCTCTGAAAGCAGCTAGTGAGCTATTGTCATTCTGCATTCTGGTTCCGCAGCACAAATGTGTGTGTGCAAGCTGTAGACAGTTGGGTTTATATTCTGGAACTCTTATCACCAGTTTATTTTAGGTTTGCATAACAGTAACTGAAAGCATAATATAGTCCTCTACATTTAGATACCTTTTTCTTGTATCAAACTTCAGAGAAAGAAAACTATAGCCGCACACGAGCTGCCCGGGTTTATTCACTGCCAACTGCAGAATGTCATATACTCTACTTTTCAGTAGTTTGCATGATTGGAATATCAGAAACAGCTGAACTTTAAATGTGACTGTACTCACCAATCCTCTCAGCTGGTTGCCACTGACACAACACTACATGTTACTCAAATCAGCCTTTGCTATGGCACTGGAATGGTAAGTGCCTTTGCACCAGAAATAAACAGCTAATAATTCATGCTATATCCTACAATGCTTTGTGGTTTGTCCTTCAGTGCAGGATGCAGAACTGTGCAGCTTCTTACTGCACCTGCAGAAGCTGATAAAATGAGGTTGGAGAAAGCTTCTAAGGAAAAGATAGGCTTTAAAAAAAGAGAACAAAGCTTGCATGCTGCTCAACTAAAATGAAACAACACGAGCAAGACAGTCCCTTCAGCAGTCAAAGAGGGCCACTTTTCTTCCTCCTGCAGCAGATTAAGAAGGTATCATTTTGCTGCTACAGAAACTGCTATCTGTGTCCATACTTTGTATTTTGTAAGGTACCACCTTATGCTGCAGAGTCCAATCTCTCTTTACCCCCTCACAGGTCAGCTGTTCTTTGAACCCAAGGTCCAACTCCACTCTCCCAAAAGCAGTGACACCCATCTAGCTGTGAAGCACCCAACCCCTGCCCCTCTTGCCATCGTACAGGACAGGTTTTCACTTGAAGGTGTAAATCAATGAGGCAAATAAACTCAGCATTTCCCCCTTTGCCTTGGCAGAACTCAAGTTACCCGCAGTTTGCACAGTTGAAATGATCAGGGTGGTAAGGATCATTTTTGAAGATGAGAGGCTGTTCATCAATAATAGCATGACACTTCTGGCATATGTACTTCCCCAGGCCTCTGGCTTTTTCCCTGTTATGGCAAGGACGGCAGAGATGTCTGAAACAGCATAAAAAAAGAGAGGTAAGTTCCAGTACCAGGTACCGCAGTGCAAAATCTAGACCAAAAATCTATTAGAACCTCATTTCAACCAGCCCTTTTTGGAGGGAAAATAGTCTTCCAAATGACTTCCTTGCTAGACAAATTAAGTTCAGAGAAGGCAGGGTGATCATTTTATTTTATGTCACCACAGGAGTACCATTTCTTCAGCTCATTTGAGTTGAGGATGTGTTGAAACAGAGAAAACAAAGTTTGCTGTAGATTCTCATTGCCCTCAAAACCTCACAAATTTAAGATTGGGAGCTGGATGTGCACACAGGTCTTAATTCTGTAGACAAGTCTCTCTATCATATTACACATAGGAAGCTAATGGCCACAGAATCCTATTCTGTGAAGGATCTTGCTGAACTCAAAGCAATTATTAATAAATAAGCTGTTAAACTAGACCAAAACTGGAAACCTACATTGGAAAGTAAAAAATTGTATTAAAGAAATATAGACAGTGCTTAATATAGACAGTGCTTTTGTATATGAATGTTTTCTCTGTTATTATGTATAACAATGGCCCCAAAATGTCACTGGGTAGAGGTGTTGAAGTAGGTAAATATTTTAAGTGCATATTTTAAGCTACACATGATCGGTTTTGTGATACACTCAGACCTTTCCCCCACAACAGACCCGTCAGTTGCTCCGCCTCAGCTAGAAAGCTTCAGGAACCAAAACCTCTCAGCTCCTCCCCTTCCTTCATTTTATTCATGATCAGTTAACAGAAGGAAGGGTCAAGATTTACCTGCCAGCATTCTTGACAAATCCGATGTCAGCCAGTACTTGTTGGCAGATATCACAGCAGAAGCACTCTGGATGCCAGCTATTGTTCATGGCTTTAATCACCCGACCAATTATGAACTCACCTGTAAGAAAGCCAACACCAGGTTGTAAAACACCATGCTAAAGTTAAAAGCAATCCACAACCAAATCTCTACAGTGGTATCATCACTCTCTTCCTCCACCCCAAATCTGGTAGGATACATTGCTCTCGGTATGCCAGTTCTGCTTCTAAACTGTGGAATTTGCATTTGTTTGGTTCTTTTGCTATAGGTCTGAAGAAAGTATCTTTGCTGATGGAGAACCTTCTGTGGTTTACGTACACACCCTTCTCCATGCACACTGCATCTTCTCTCTCTAATTATTCTTTTTCAGTCCCTTCCCTGTTTTTCTCCTTTCTCAGGCAGTTATGAAATTTATGGAGTTATTTATATAATACAACTTTCTTATGTCCTAATCATCTTTCTCCTTCTTTTCTTTAAGAAGATGACAATTTTAATTTGTCAGGTACATAATAGTGGTTTCTACTCTACTATGATCAAGCCTTGAAAGGGCTCTATACCCAAAGCACAACAGAACCGAGCTGTGGACCTCCTGCAAAACACCTCCCATGGAGTCCAAACGCAAAACTGCAGCAAAGATGCAGAACAGTCAGTCCAATACACACAACTTCTGACCTATCACGAGGTGTCCTGTCCTGCGAAGCATCCAAAAAACTGCGTGAGAACTACAGTTTCACATGTACAGTATGACTATACTGCAGACAATGTTGCTATGTCCACCACACATGTGATTTAGTCATTCTCTATGTAGGGACTGTAACTGAGGCCCTCGAGCCACACAAAGGCTCTGCCTAAAATGTACTGGGAGCTCAGGTGGCCAGCGCTGTGGAAGGCAAAGCCTTGGCTTTGGAAAACATACAACTCGGACAGGTGCCACAGAGAAGCGATGGAGCAGGTTACTGATGCGGACCACACATCCAGCATGCCACTTTGTAGCATTCCCACGAAGTCAGAGCTTTTCGAGAGCAAAACTCAATGGACTCCAGAAATGTCAGGAATGCTCGTGGCTGGCAACAGCCTTGTTGACTTTGGCTGTGCTTACTAAATACAAGCAGTGGCAAAGCCCAGCTCTGGACAGGACCTTGATGAGGTTTTAAGGGAGCTGGTGCTACAAGGAACCGGTGCAGGAGATGTGGGAGCTGTGCTGGCTGAGCAGGACAAATCCTGAAGATCGGCACTTTGGCTACTCAGAAATTGCCACCAACCCATTTCTTCCTCTTCCCCTGCTTGTACACATTTGCAGTTTTAAATTCAAAGGTCCATAGCATCTGCTTCCCTTTCCCCCTCTGTAGTCAGTCCTTCCCTTCACATGGGGAAAGGCCTCACTGAGATAAGTGAAAGCTATACACCTTGCCAAGGTGCCACAGAAACACCTGAGCTTCCAGACCAGTTTAAGCAGTAGTAAAGTAAGGACTTCCCAGCCCTGCCAGTCACATATATGGGTGAAAAAAAATCCATCCAAATAATTACAGTGCAGCAGACACACAAGCATTTACAAGAACAGTGGCAAACAAAATGCAGCCCCCAGTGTTCTCTAGGGTGGATATCAGATGCTAAAGCCTTAAAGGTATTTGCTTCAAAAATAAAGCAGGAGACCAGCTGCCCACCATTGGATTATAAGGCTAGAAGATAAAGACTGTCCCCTCTTCTGTGGAGTAGGACAGCACAGGTGGGTCGAAAGCAGATGACAAAGACTCGTTGCATAAGAAGGGCCAAATATGAGCACATGCAGATATATATGTATATAAAAATCAGGAGTCATAAATAGTGTACATAATCAGAAGTTCAGGAATAGTCTGTTCACTGGATCACAAATAATGCAAACTTTATTTATTTATTCATTCCTGTTGTTTCATGACCTTTGGGAAAATCCCCTGAAGGCTAGCTGATTCTGGAAGGTCAGATGCTGAGCTGCAGAGGGCCGCGTCCCAGAGAACAAACACGAGGGCTGCATTTCTTCCCCCCACGACATTCTCATTTCTCGTCGGTGTGAAGTGTTTCACCTCAGTGTAAAACTTACCACATTGATGGCAGCAAGGGGCAAAAAGCATCTGGAAGTCATGTTCACAGTATTTCCTCCCTTCAAACTGCAAATGGGAAAAAAACCTGAGCGTTAGAGGGAGGAGGAGCATGCTCCCAACAGAAGTGTGGTAACACACCAGTTTTGTCTCCAGATGCAATTAGGTAGCTGCACAAAAAAGCAGAGCATGTGCTAGGCATTGTATTTGCCCACCTGCATTCAGGTGCTAGTGAGCACACAGCATGAAGAGCACACCCTTCCTCTAACACTGCTGAGAGGGTCTGGCACCTTCCATCACTCATTTACATCACAAGAGATGTCTGAATTTTCACAGAGTGCTGAGACTCTGATGCAACTGAATGAATTCTGGGCAGGAAATTAGCTAATGAAAACCTTTCCTGGGGGGAAGCATTTTCCCTGAGCCCATTTGATCTCTTCCCCACTCTAGATCTCCTCTAAGAATTACCCAGCATAGCGGAGGAAGCAAGTATGGGGGGAGGAAGAACAGCCAGGGACAGAAATCTTTGCCATTTATGGAGCAGTACAACCAATACATGAAGGGAAATAAGGCTTTTCCTTCATGATGGTTATTTCATAAAATCATTTAGGTTGAAAAAAATCCTTAAGATCATCAAGTCCAAATTCTAGGGAACAAAGATCCCTACAGTAACCATATGAAATAGGGATTTGGATTTTGATTGGAACTTTCTCACAGCTTAGAGAAGTTCAGCTCCAGTTCAAGCTTACATAGGAAAAAAAAAAACCTACTGGGGAAAAAAAAAGTTTCACAGGACTGCATTAGCAACTTAGCCAAAGAACATACACAACATGTAGGCAAGTATGTCCTGAAACAAAGGGAAATGTTTAGATACCTTTAGGCACATCATTACTTGACACAAATGCCAACAAGCATGTCAAAACCAGGCAGACAATATCAGGTATGCTACAAAGTATTTGGAGTTGAATGTCTCAGTTTAAAACAGTGGGAAAAGGAAATCTCACTCCTTTATTTTTACTGGGTCTAAGACAAAACAAAGGAAACAGCTTAAAATACTACCCACAAATTAAGGGCATGGACAGAAAACAGCAGTAAACAGGTAGTCCAATGGGAAATGCTCAGGTTTGCCTGGATTTCAGAGTCACCACATGTTCATCTGGGCAGACCAAACAGGTTTTCTTGGCCTCTGGTTTGTCTTAGGCAGGTTGGTTACCATTCAGTCTTGTTTATATGTTCAACATTCTCGCCCCATGTCTGCTGCCTTTTGTGGATGACCCAGCAGTTCATCCATCACATCACAGAAAGCCTTGTGCTTCTGTAACAAATCCCATGGCACACATTTGAAGAGCAAGGTCATTTTATTGTTAGATGCTGGAGGTCCATGAGATAAATGGCTCTGCATGGCATATCACTGTGACACATCCTCCAGCTGATTCCACGTTTTTAGCTAACTTAGTGAAAAGACATAAACAGAACCTGAGTCCTTAAGGACCAGCAGAACCAGGGGTAGGACTCATCTCTCCTAACCTCCCATGTCTGAAGGTGAGGTGCCCACACTCTACAGTGGGGGAAACGAGCAACCACTAGTAGGGAGAAGCCAACCTTGGACCCAAGAGTAACATGGGTGGGAGAAAAACCCTACTGCCTGATTACCTGTCACTCTGAGTGTGCTGCCACCAAAGCTTTTCTTTTAAGCCATCTGTTCTGCTGTTAGTATAGGACTCTGCACTGCTACATGTCCTAAGACTCTAATAGCAGCTCTAGGGAGTGGAGTAAAACAGACGAGAATGACCAGCATCTGACAGCAAAGCATGGTGAGTTCAGAAACTCTGCCGGCATGTGCTTGTGCTAATTTCTGTTTAGGATGAGTGCATAAGAAAACATGATGCTACTGAGCAAACTGGAACAGACATGTAACCCAGCAGCTCCTAAACCCACAGTTCCCACGCAGCATTAGGCACGTAGCTCCTGCTTACACCCTTATGCAATACAGCTGGTTATGAATCTGCAGCATCTCTAACACAGGCTCATCAACAAAACTCCTGCTACGCTGTGCAAACTTCCAAGCTGCAGGTGGGCACTGCTCTGGCATGGCACTGCTTGCACTGCTCCAGCGCCAGACCATGGCAAGCTGTGCTGATCAGAGCGTCTGCAGACAGCCTGGAGACACGTCCTGCTGTGCAGGAGACCTGCATCAGCCTGACCAGTTCAACCCCCACCCATGGAACATAGCCTGAAAGCTTATCAGGGCAGCGTTTGACACTCAGCTTAATGACTAACCGGTCAAACTCTGCGAAGCTTGCAATAAGCAGGGGGAGATAGATAGTTGACTTCCTGATTGCTGAGAGCTGGAAACCACTGCCAAGAAACACTAGCTTAGCTAAACCAGGCACAGACTAAACACAGAACCATGCTAGCCAACCAACAGTGCCTAGGTTTACCCACAGGGAACCTGCTCAGCAAAACTGGTTGAATGGCCACACGTCCAAGCATAGCCATCTTCTCAAAGAGTGCATGAAGCCAGTCAGAGGAAGACACCCTTTCTGCCCATCTTCTTCACTCACTGTTTCCTGACAGGGACATAGACCACCTCCTCAGAGTACTATGAGCCATCTCCTGAACACTTGCTAACCTAAGCCCACCCTCTCCCTGCTTAGGGCTGTCCCTTGCTCTCCCCCAAACAGTGTCACCCAGTGCATTCTCACCTCTAGTACCAAGTTGCCAAAAGACAGAAGAGCAAGCAGTGCCCTTGTCTGCCCTTTTCCCTGAGCAGCACTACCAGGAAACCAGTCGGGGTTTCTACTGCGATCATCTCCCTGGCCAAGTCAGTGCTAAGTGAGAGTTTTTCTGGCAGCATGGAACACATGTGGACATCCTAAGGGGTGCAGAGACAGAGGAGAAGACCCCACTAAAGATTTCCTAGCTGAAACAGCCCCAAAGGCATGAGGACTAGGACAGCACAGGTAGAGACTGACCTCTCCACTTTCTAGAGAAGATCCAGGACACACTGGTATAGAGGAAGGAGGAAGGCTGGGTAAGATTTATGAGCCAGCACCTAAAAAGCTGTCAGAAGGCTTAAACAGACCAAAAAGTACCTCTCTCCAACTGCAGCAGACAGACTTGTTGGTGTGGAGAGAAACTGCAAGACCTTGTGGTGGACACTAGAAGGGCTAGAGGCAGAAGGGGGATGTGAAGTTCAAGCCACACACAAACCTTTACGTATTCATTTAATCCTCAATGCAATTATTTTGCTTCTGTAACAGCAGTGGCAAAAAGTGTCTACTCTTAACCGAAACTTTCCACTTTCTATGTAAACATTTCTCAAGAACAAAGTCTCTACCCAGCCTGAAAAAAACACTAGCAAGGTTAACCAAAACATGTTTAGTCCCTGAGGCTATTCTCATCCCCAGGGCAATCTACTGACACTCACTTCTGACTCACTGTCCACAGGGAGCAATGCTTTGCAGCAAGAGAGTGCTCAAAGACCAACTATAACATGAATGTTAACAAGGTACCAGTAAGAAGCAAAATGCCTACATCCAATACATCTAAACATCACCATGATACCTGCCCCTGAGAAGGAGATTCAGGTATGGCCACCCGTGAGCAACAGAAAGGTTCCTGGACTAGGTGCAAAAGTAAGACTTTGTTCCCATTGGAGTCCTTGTCCCTCCCCTTGGAGATACAGGCTGTCTACAGCAGGATATCTCAAACTTTTATCTTTAACAAAGGTACCATTCAGCTTCCTGAAAGAGGTCCCTGGAATGCCTCACTGTTTTTTGAGTCAGAAAAAAGCATTAATAAAATTACTCATTATTTAGAGAAAATATAGTTTATTGTTTTAGGACAATTTTATTAACTCAGTTACAAATATTTTAGCTTTAAAACATTCATATTACTTCATGCTTGCCTCAGGTCTTAACATGTCAGGATGGTTTCCTTACCATGCCTGCAAGCAGGCAGCAGCTCAGTAGATAATAACAATTGTAATGCAATGTGTAAGTATCTAGGGGATGCCTTGTTTTCATTTAATTGCTACTGCCTTGCAGCTCACCATCTGATGTCTTTTACCACAAATTGTGCAATACTATCCCTACAGCACTGAAAAGGCTTTTGATCCTCAAACTAGGTGAGAGAAAGCAAACCCCAGGAATCCCCTCTGCCAGTCTCTTTTCCAGTCCACATTCTTCCCTCAGCCTCTCCTCATCACCACGTAACGTGGCTCTATAAAATTAGAGATAGTACTGTGGAAGTACACTGCTGTGCTCTTGCCACAAGGATGGCACATACTATGAAAGGACACAACACTGTGCTTTTAACACACTGCTCACCTTCCTTTTCTGACCACTTTATGACATAAATCCTGTAACTGCTACTATAAGTTGGGCTAAAATCTACTTGAGCAGGATCTTATCTCTCAGACAGTAATTTCTCATCATCTACTCTTCCTACACCAATCACTTCACATTTTATGAGCTAAGTATAAAGCTTCCACTAAAGCCACTTTGTGCTTGAGATAGCTGATCCATATCCAGAATCTCCATGATAGAGGAAGGCAAAAGAAAATGACAGATATCAAAATACTCATCTGAGCTGAGGGCAACCTACTGGGAGCTAAGAAATAAGAGTGAGGTTGTTTTACCCCATGAAAGAGTGTAAGAACTTCTAATTTTGAATGTTCCAGTCTGTTAAACCTGCAGTTGACCTACATATAGATCCCAATAAAATGATAAATGATAATTCCTATATGTTTTGGGCTCTCTGCACACCCTGATCTCATGCTGACTTACAGATCATCTCTATGGTGCTGCACTGGCCTCACTCTGCTCAGCAATAAACATCCCATGGTGTGCAGGATGCTTCACTTCCCTCTGTAGGACTGTTCTCCTCTAAGAAGTATGCTTTCTATGTATTGCTGGCATGATACATCAGATTCATAGAATCATAGAACTCTCAGAGTTGGAAGGGACCTTAAAGATCATCTAGTTCCAACCCCTCCGCCTGGCAGGGACACCTTCCCCTAGATCAGGTTGCCCAGAGCCACATCCAGCCTTGCCTTAAAAAGTTCCAGGGATGAGGCTTCCACAACCTCTCTGGGCAACCTGTTCCACTGTCTCACCACCCTAACAGTGAAGAATTTCCTCCTAATATCCAATCTAAATCTACCCTCCTCTGGTTTATATCCATTCCCATTCATTATCCATTCAGAGATGTCAGCAAAAGAATCCTGCACTGGGAAATAAATCTCTTTTTCCTCTCAGCTCTGGTAACTTCAAACTACACATCGAAATAAGGTTATATACACTGGTGTCCTCCAAACAGGCATAGAAACGCTTCTGCTTTTTTCTCCCACTACTGGGAAGCCCAGTTCTTGCCACCGGGCTTTCTAAGCTGTCAATCTGGTATGGAAACGAAGGCAGAAGGCAGAGGCTGGGGTGAGAGAGGCACTCTCTGTCCTGCTTACCTCGTAGAAGAGCCCTTCGGGAAACTGCTGAAAGCACTGCGCACAGACGAAGCACTGCTCGTGGTACAGCTCACCGTTGCTGTTGACAATCTTCTCGGCAGGAGCAAAGCCTCCCCTGCAGCGTTCACAGATGGCATTTGCAAGTGCATTGGCCATGTTGCTATTGTGAAAGAAAGGAAACAGAGCAAATCAGTCCATGGAGGCAACACCACTGGTTCTGGGGCGCTTTTGCTATCTCCGAGCCAACTGCATCAGCCTGACCCAAGTTTTCCAGTGGACTTAATGACTTGTGGCATACACTCAGAAATAAAACTGCCATTTCCCCCTGCTCCCAAACTCTTCAGAAGCAAAGACCCTGTGATGCACTCCAATAAACATTAACTAAAAAAACCCCAACAGAAACATCATTACTACAGATGCATTTACAAGCTTTTTATGAAGACAAAAGGCAGGCAATTCAAAGAAGCATAAAAATGACAAAATACATTAGAATAACAGAAACCAAGGGCAAATATTAACAATAACTGGGGATTGGCATCACACAGGAAAAGAGAAATGACAATTCAGAAATAATCCTAATTCTAAAATATCTGTAACAGCATTGGTTCAAAAGCCCTAAGTAAGCAATGTGAAAGAGTGTGCAGTATGTCATCCAGCAGGTACCACTGGAAACCAGGGCAGGTAAACAATTACTCCTTATATAAGCTTTGCATAGCTTGAAGTCATTTTGCAAATGTAGTTTGAAGACATGGGATTTTTGGTTGGTTTGTTAAGAGTTCTTAGCAGGGAGATCTGCTCACCCCGTGAAAGTGTTGGTCCAGGGACAAGGGGGAGGGTGGGAATGCTCTGTCTGCCCCACTGTGCCCCACACCCAGGCCTACACAAGCTGGCAAACCCATGCTGGGCATGCAAAATATACCCAAATAGCAACCTTGGTTGTTTCTCAAAGGCAGATGACCATAAAATGACAGTGTGGTAGCTGCAAAATATCAGAGGAGTTAGCTACTTCACTAGGATCATGGCCACATCTGCAGAAGACAGTACAGCTGTGTTTCAGTTAATTAAGGCCAGAAAAAGACTCACTTGATTTTTCTTTTGCAAACATTTTCTTACCCATATCTAGACTCTCAAAGCTATGCTTCTCAGATCACCTCTCTGCCCCAACACCATTTGACAGCAGAGAGCAAATACAGGGCAATGGTGTGGTTTCATTACAATCTGACCACAGCTGACAAAACCACTGACTCCAACATCTATCTGAGAGCTTATTAAACAAATGACACTACTTTAAACACTTGTGCATGTGTGCACACATTTTGATATCGCTATCGTGCTGTTGTGCTTGCAACTGCTGAGCCCCCAGTCCTCTGCAAGACGCCAAACCCTTACCCTCAAGGGCATAAGATCTCTTGGCTCCCACCAGGTTCAACAGGAATTTAATTCATACCTTCCACAGTATCTGAGGGAGCAAGCAAACACCTAGCACGTGGCCCACAAAGGAATGTGCTTTCTCTATTTCTTACATTGTCTCACACAGTCCTACACAAGGTCACATCTGACCAGTTATTATTAGCTGATTTTTTTTTGTCTCTCTCCCTCCAGAGATCTTTGCAGAAAAGGGAAACAGTAACTGCTATCCAAGTATTTACTGCCCTTTCAGTGAAAAACAAGTGGGCAAATACCACAAGGAGATCAGATGGAGGATGGTCTATCTTGTACATACCAGACAAGCCTGCAGACAAACTGCCCTCATTACACCTATAAACTGTGGTTCACTATAAAGCTTGCCAATGGTCTCCATAGATTGTGTGTGCTTTCTAGGGGAGGAAAACCTCAGGCACTTCACACCTCCTCCTTATTAATCTAAATGAAGAATAATTCCAACAGAAACTAGGATCTTTCCTCATCACCTCAATAGTTCTCAAGCACTCAGGATGTTAAGTGCAGCCTGACAAAGTATAATCCAAACAGAAACATGAAGCAAAGTTCAAAGCCAAAGCAAAGCACAAAGCTTTTCTCCTCAGAATGCAAATGTATTTCACTTTGAAACAGATCATGAAAGTAGAAGTGGCAAAGCACCCTAATGCTTCTGCAGGAGTGAAGCAGTTTATCCATTTGCCCAAACCAACAGGCACACTACCTAAAGTCAGAGAGATGACTTGACAAAGTCAGGACTGACTCAACTGTCAAAAAAAATCTCTGATGCAATTAATAATGATGCTGAATGCCACAGCTCAAATTTTAGTCGACCATTACAACTGGAAGAGTATCAAGCAGAAGAGTGGCAGAGGTTACAAGAGCAAACAGCTTGCACAGCCTGCCTACAGCTATGAGAATAAAGTGCACATCTTCAAAATACACCAATAACGTCACTGTAGTTACACACCCCAAAGCTGAACAGAATGAACTTACAATCTGGCATAAAAGTCACAGAACTCTTTGTAGAGTTTTACGTCACTCTGCCTACGTTGCAACTTTGACACCGGTTTCTCGCCTTCATTTCCTGCAGAGTTGTGAGCACCAGGAGCGACCTTGTGTGCAACCTCTTCATCCTCCGGGATGCGGTAAGGGTGAGCTCTGCTCTGGAAGTCCATCTCTCTCTAAATGCTTTCCCAGGTGTATATAGTCTATGTTTCTACTGCAAAGAAGCTATAGGCAAAGCCTGCAAAACAATATGCTGGACTTCGCCTTGTTCCCAGCGAAGTGATTTACTTTCACAGCTTCGTGTCATGTAGCTGGAGTTACCCAGCACCCTGCTGGAGCTTCAAGTTAAAAGTTCAGTGGCAGGGCAGTGAGCCCATCAGGCCGTGATTTACTGATGCTGGCTGCCAGTGGAGGAGCACGTTCCCCTGCCAGGCCCTCATGCACACTTGGATGCTGGAAAGCAGCTTCGCCGCCGGCAGCTGATCAAAGTTGCCTAGAAGAGCTGTGGTGTCAGCAACCTATGCGAGCAAATAGATTCACCATCAAACTTGTCTGCAGCTACTTTCTGCTGAGGGGGGGTGGAGGCAGATTCCAACAGTATTTTCTTGTGGGCAAAGCAGCAGTGGAAAGCATGAAGAGAAGACTTCTGTCATTAGGTAAATATTGCTTCATGGTACATTAATTACATTGTAAAAATGGTCTTGAATGTTCCATTTGTATCTTCTAAGCCAAATGTGCTGAATTTATTCTTGTCAGTACTTCAGAGAAGAGGTAGGTACAGACAGATAGTTTGGTTTCTCTTGTGCTTCACAGGCCATTAACCAACTGACAGGTAGGCTACGAGGGGCAATATATGAAGGAGGAAGAACAAAACTTGATTTCCAGTGATGTGCTACATTTATAACAACTATCTAAAGGAAGAACACTTACTGAAGTCATTTACTGTGAACATTAGGGAACTGAGAGAGCCAGTTGTAAAAAGAAATAAGGAAAATTAATTATTCCTCCAGCATGGAATGCTCTCCTAATGTTGCAATTATTTCATGGTTACCTCCTACGTACAAATGCTGATGCTGTACACACTTGCTAGGGAAGCCAAGGTCAATTAGCTGCAGATCTGCAGCTAATAATTACACTCCTGCAAGCTCTCCCTGCTCGAAGCACAGTGCTTGTGGCAGATGTGGGACATTTGGCTTCCAGCAACTCATAACTGCAGGCAAAGCAGGCTTTTGGGAAGCTGCCCCAAGTAACCCTCTCTTGAGTTGAGCAGACTCAGCGTTGTTAGCAACCACCTGAACTCCAGAACCACATGCACTCTGTGCTTGTGACACACAGCATCTGCTGCTAGCATCATCTGCTAGTCTGTGAGGGGGCATGAAAAAGCAGAATCACAGAATTATCAAGGTTGTAAGAGACCTCTAAGATCATCAGGTCCAAACATCAACCTATCACTGTCAGCCACTATACCATGTCCCTAAGTACCTCATCTATGCACTTTCTAAACACCTCCAGGGACTGTGACTGCACCATTTCCCTGGGCAGCCTGTGCCAATGTCTAACAACTCTTTCAGTGAAGAAGTTTTTCCTGATATCTAGTCTAAACCTTCCCTGATGCAGCTTGAGGCTATTTCCTCTTGTCCTCTCAGCGGTAGCCCAGGAGAAGAGAGTGACCCCCATCTCACTACAGCCTTCTTTCAGGTAGCTGTAGAGAGAGATAAGTCTCCTCTGAGCCTCCTCTTCCTTAGGCTAAACAGCCCCAGTTCCCTCAGCTGCTCCTCATAAGACTTATTCTCTAGACCCCTCACCATCCTCCATGCCCTTCTCTGGACATGCTCCAAGGCCTCTATGTCTTTCTTGTAGCAAGGGGCCCAAAACCGAGCACAGTACTCGAGGTGTGGCCTCACCAGAGCTGAGTACAGGGGGACGATCACATCCCTGGTCCTGCTGGCCACACCATTTCTGATAACAGGCCAGGATGCTGTTGGCCTTCTTGGCCACCTGGGCACAGTGCTGGCTCATCTCCAGCTGCTGTTGACTAGCACCCCAAGCAGCAGAGCAGGACAGGAAGGAGACGAACAGAGGGAACAAGCAGAAAAATTAGAAGATCACAAAATATACGACAGAAAGTCCAGTCAAGGCTATGACTACTTAATGTGTCCTCCCCTTCCTAGGACCTACTGCAGAGTGGCTGGTTTCTGATGGTTGTGGGTCCTATCTCTCCCCACTGGTTGGGATACCTTGCTCAGTAAGTGTACAGCAGCACACAAGCCACTATCCATGCAGGCCTGGGCTCGCATGTAGCAGTCTTCTCATAGCCTAGCCAAGGCAGCACTATGCTTTTGCTGCTGTTAATTTGTGGGATGGGTTTGGTCAGATGTTCTTCCTTCACTTCCCCTTGGCAGGAAGCAACCCCTGGGCAAGTTGCTCCTCTGAGCCAAAGGACATCATGGCAGGTGGGGTCCNTACTTTCACAGCTTCGTGTCATGTAGCTGGAGTTACCCAGCACCCTGCTGGAGCTTCAAGTTAAAAGTTCAGTGGCAGGGCAGTGAGCCCATCAGGCCGTGATTTACTGATGCTGGCTGCCAGTGGAGGAGCACGTTCCCCTGCCAGGCCCTCATGCACACTTGGATGCTGGAAAGCAGCTTCGCCGCCGGCAGCTGATCAAAGTTGCCTAGAAGAGCTGTGGTGTCAGCAACCTATGCGAGCAAATAGATTCACCATCAAACTTGTCTGCAGCTACTTTCTGCTGAGGGGGGGTGGAGGCAGATTCCAACAGTATTTTCTTGTGGGCAAAGCAGCAGTGGAAAGCATGAAGAGAAGACTTCTGTCATTAGGTAAATATTGCTTCATGGTACATTAATTACATTGTAAAAATGGTCTTGAATGTTCCATTTGTATCTTCTAAGCCAAATGTGCTGAATTTATTCTTGTCAGTACTTCAGAGAAGAGGTAGGTACAGACAGATAGTTTGGTTTCTCTTGTGCTTCACAGGCCATTAACCAACTGACAGGTAGGCTACGAGGGGCAATATATGAAGGAGGAAGAACAAAACTTGATTTCCAGTGATGTGCTACATTTATAACAACTATCTAAAGGAAGAACACTTACTGAAGTCATTTACTGTGAACATTAGGGAACTGAGAGAGCCAGTTGTAAAAAGAAATAAGGAAAATTAATTATTCCTCCAGCATGGAATGCTCTCCTAATGTTGCAATTATTTCATGGTTACCTCCTACGTACAAATGCTGATGCTGTACACACTTGCTAGGGAAGCCAAGGTCAATTAGCTGCAGATCTGCAGCTAATAATTACACTCCTGCAAGCTCTCCCTGCTCGAAGCACAGTGCTTGTGGCAGATGTGGGACATTTGGCTTCCAGCAACTCATAACTGCAGGCAAAGCAGGCTTTTGGGAAGCTGCCCCAAGTAACCCTCTCTTGAGTTGAGCAGACTCAGCGTTGTTAGCAACCACCTGAACTCCAGAACCACATGCACTCTGTGCTTGTGACACACAGCATCTGCTGCTAGCATCATCTGCTAGTCTGTGAGGGGGCATGAAAAAGCAGAATCACAGAATTATCAAGGTTGTAAGAGACCTCTAAGATCATCAGGTCCAAACATCAACCTATCACTGTCAGCCACTATACCATGTCCCTAAGTACCTCATCTATGCACTTTCTAAACACCTCCAGGGACTGTGACTGCACCATTTCCCTGGGCAGCCTGTGCCAATGTCTAACAACTCTTTCAGTGAAGAAGTTTTTCCTGATATCTAGTCTAAACCTTCCCTGATGCAGCTTGAGGCTATTTCCTCTTGTCCTCTCAGCGGTAGCCCAGGAGAAGAGAGTGACCCCCATCTCACTACAGCCTTCTTTCAGGTAGCTGTAGAGAGAGATAAGTCTCCTCTGAGCCTCCTCTTCCTTAGGCTAAACAGCCCCAGTTCCCTCAGCTGCTCCTCATAAGACTTATTCTCTAGACCCCTCACCATCCTCCATGCCCTTCTCTGGACATGCTCCAAGGCCTCTATGTCTTTCTTGTAGCAAGGGGCCCAAAACCGAGCACAGTACTCGAGGTGTGGCCTCACCAGAGCTGAGTACAGGGGGACGATCACATCCCTGGTCCTGCTGGCCACACCATTTCTGATAACAGGCCAGGATGCTGTTGGCCTTCTTGGCCACCTGGGCACAGTGCTGGCTCATCTCCAGCTGCTGTTGACTAGCACCCCAAGCAGCAGAGCAGGACAGGAAGGAGACGAACAGAGGGAACAAGCAGAAAAATTAGAAGATCACAAAATATACGACAGAAAGTCCAGTCAAGGCTATGACTACTTAATGTGTCCTCCCCTTCCTAGGACCTACTGCAGAGTGGCTGGTTTCTGATGGTTGTGGGTCCTATCTCTCCCCACTGGTTGGGATACCTTGCTCAGTAAGTGTACAGCAGCACACAAGCCACTATCCATGCAGGCCTGGGCTCGCATGTAGCAGTCTTCTCATAGCCTAGCCAAGGCAGCACTATGCTTTTGCTGCTGTTAATTTGTGGGATGGGTTTGGTCAGATGTTCTTCCTTCACTTCCCCTTGGCAGGAAGCAACCCCTGGGCAAGTTGCTCCTCTGAGCCAAAGGACATCATGGCAGGTGGGGTCCAGGCAGCATGACCCTGCTTATTTACCTGTCCACAGCTGCAATTATCCATCTTGCACTAAACCCACTGGGAGTCACAAGCTGTAACAGGCTAAGAAGGCTGCACCCTCACCACTGGCACGGCTTGGCTGGAGCTCAGGCCCTGTTTTTATCTGTTATAGAGCAAGCTCCAGATCAAGCAATGCTCAGGTTGTAGCTCTAGGCCACGATGATCCTGCCAGAGAACCACTACAGGAAACAGTGCTGGAAGAAAAGGTTTCTGTATCCGCTGGAGAACCAGCGATTAAAACAGGTGTTATTTGCCAACAGAGATGCAGGCATAATGATGCCAGCTCTCTTCCACCATTTCCCAACATTTCCTCCACAGGTCAATGCTGAGCTTCTATGGGTACAAAAAACTCCAGGGAGACTGACTGCAATGGACTAACCCTGCTGATTCATCCAGGGTAAGTACAGGTGCACCAAGCCCGTCAGCTAAGAAACAGCACATCAGTCTGTCTCTTGCTCTTACCATGGACTATCTCCTCAATTGCCTTCTTGTATTTTGTCCCACATCACAGGCAACTGTCCTGAAAGGCTGCTGCTGTGAATCAGAGAGCCCTGAAGAGGGTTTTTTTCTCCCAGAAGACTACTTCATTTCTTTCAGTAACCTAAAATCTCCAGGCTACCAAGGGAGCTGGAAGCCACTTCTGCCTTGCATCTTCTGGGGTCAACAGGAAAACCTGTGCTTGTTTCTTCAGCTTGCTTCTGTGCAGTTCTCTGCATGGCTCTAGCAAAGCAAGTGGTACAGCAAGTCGGTGCAATTGGATGTCCACTCAGAAAGACTGGTTCAATCTTCCTAGTTTCTTCTGAGAAGCAGAACTCCAAGGTAACAGGACTATATGTTCAATAAGAAGCAGCTGCCTGGTTCTCGAGGCCTACTGCCATTGCTGCTGATGGAATTACTCTCAACTTGTTCTCCACTAAGAAAGAAGCTTGGCATGAATTTTAAAAGGGCCTTTCTGCAACCAAAGCAAAACAGTTTCTACTGTGTTTCTACTGTTTGGTAATCCACAAATCCAGAGCTGCTAGCCATGTCTCTCTGTCATTTTGCTGGAGGTACGCTGCCAAGACCTGAAATACACTGTTCAAAAGACACAACATTTTCATGAGGGAATCCTAGGTTACTCTGAGGAGAAGCTGTCCCTGGGAAGTGAGAAGTGTGTTGGGGGTTGTTGATTTGCAGCAGCAGCCTCCCAAGGGCATTTTCTGGGATCTGGGGCAAAAACCTACTAGCCTGCTGTTAGGGAAGCAGTGATAAGGGGAAGAGAAAAGGGAGAAGTTGAGTGTTTAACTGGAAAAGGTCTGTAGGAAGGAAGAAGACAGAAAGGCTCCTCCTAGCACACTGAGGATCTTACCACAAGCCAAAGCTGATGGTGGGAAAGGTGCTAAAGGAAAGGAGAGAAGAGGGAAGGGAGAAGTGTCCCACTGTGGCTGCGGAGAAGGGAAAACAGAAAACAGCAGTAAAAATAGCTGTGCTGCTTTATCAGCACTGATGGATGACTGCTGCCCCACTCACATGCTGCTGTCCCTGGAGAGCTTTCAAAATCTGGCTGCCCATGCCAGTCGCTGCCAGAGGCAGATGGGGACTCTTATAGAGAAGGCTGGGTGGGCAGCCAGCCCCGCTGAGGGTTTTGTTCCACGCCACAAATAGACGTGCTGAGCAGTCACGGCTCCAAACAAGGTGCTTGGCAAAAGCAGCTGCTGCTTGGCAACCTACTCGGGCCACCATGAAACATCAGTGTGTCACCAGTGCTGTTGGGAGGCCACGTGCCCCACTGGGTTATCTGAGGGGGGGAGGGGGAAGGTGCACCCTTCCCCTTCCTGCAATAGTTAAAGGTGAGTTTCTCTGAAGACTGATGCTATACCACAGCCCTCACCTGCAAAGCGTAGAACAATTAGAACAGAAGTTTTGCTGCAAAATATGCGTGGACTTGCACTGTCCTGCAGTGATTTCTGCACCCACCTTTTAAAGCACTCAATTCACCTTTTGCATCTTTTTTTAATTGAAATTTTAAACACCCTTGAGTTCTGGTTGCTGCCATTGTTTATCTCTTAAGCAATAAAATACTTTCCGTGTTAAGTTGGTCTCCTAAGGCAATCTGGAAGAAGGTATAAATCTTATCTGTGATAAAACTGCACATCACAGGTAGGATTTTCACGTGTGCCCAGCACTGCTCTAACTTGTTTCTATTAAAAAGAGTGGGAAACCATCCTTAAACCATTGCAATAAAAAAACAGGTGAGTTCTGAGTGCTCCTGAAAATTTCATCCTTTCGTCTTCACCACGAAAAGCATGATTAAGCTTATGTGGTAGGAGTTTAAACAGGGCAAAGAAAAAGGCAACTCCAGCTGTTTCATATACCTCAATATAAATTTATTCTAGTACAAACATGTCCATCAAATGCTTTGGTCTCCACAAACAAGGTTCACATTCCATGCCTCCGTAAGGAAATGAATACAACCAGAAAAGGTAAGCAGCACCTTCCCACACAACGTTTCATCAGCCATACGAGCAAAGTGAAACATGAGTCTCTGACAGAACTGACAGGATGGGAGAGCAATATTCACCTACAGCACTTTCCTGTTGCAAGTAATACTTCAAAAACAATACTGTGTTTTCTACCTCCTGGTTGCAAACATTACCACATGAAGCCACACTTCACAGTAAACCAAGACATTCTTCTGTGTACAGATATCTGATATTCTTTGAAAACAGCCATTTCTTCCTCCCCCACTACAATTCTTTGAATCCTACACAGACAGGAAAAAAAACAACAAAAAGACACAGTATCCCACACGAGCTGTAATAAATTTGTGTTGCATGAGATACAGCATACTGCCAGTTAGTCTTAAAATCTGCACCCTCTGTAGTTGACTGCAAACATATACTTCACCAAATAAACTCTATCCAAACTATTCCAACTCAATACATTCTATAAATGCATCTGCACTAATGCACTTCATAGAACAATATTTATATCCCCATTTCCAATTTAAGGACAACAGAAAAGGTCAGCCACTCAATACTAGGGATTGCACATCAAATATCTCTGAGACAGTTGCTGAAAAGAACCATCTTTTCAAGACTGATGGACAAGATCAGGCCCACCAAGCTCAAAAGCTTCTGCCTCAGCCATCTGCCCATGCTAGCTGGAACCAATGTTTTCACAAGTCAAACACCATAACCTGAGCAGCCTATCCAGAAGCTATAATTAATACCATGACTCAACATAACACCCTGGCTACCAGGAGAGACTTCCAGTATGTCCACACAGTTCCTTCTAGGGCAGAGATAACTGCAACATCAGGCTTCCTGGCTCACAGCAACACTCTTATTATAGTAACATCTCCACCGGAGACACCACGCTGAGGATTGACCTTCAGACTTACTAACCAGCACGTCACTTCTACACGTCTCCTCTTGAATACTACTATTAATCTCCAGCAACATAACCTCTTGAACCATTTTTCACCTTCATTAAGTTTGTTTTCTATTCTATATGAGGAAGTGCAGAAGTTTTTCATTGCCTGAATCAACTTGTCTCGGGCAGAAGAAGAACGCGGTAAAGAAAACATCTCAGCTGCTGCTCTTCTCTCACACACATCTTAAATTGTAATTATTAGCCACTCTAGGTTTTGGTTTCACATTTTTCTCTTCCCACATTCACTGCAGCATCACCAAGTTTAACACCAGCAGAGGATGACAGACAGCTGAGCCATCTGCAGTTAACACTGCAGAAGTAAAGAGAGGCCACAATCATCACCAGCCAAAAGAGAATAACCAGAAGCAATTTAAGTTCCTAAGAGTAAAGGATGAGTAATGTGTCAACAAATATAGCTCAGACAAAACATCACTGATTGCATACTTCATGATGATGGTCTTTTGGGTAATACAAACTGAAGGGTTTCACCTTGTACTTGGTAATTAGCTATTCAATGGTACTAGGAGACTTGTCAAGTAAACGCAAATGAATTTCAGTAGCAGCGTGAAGCAAGATTTCTATGCAATTTCCAACATGAAGCTTTTGGTAAGTATCACAAGGTGTTTCTTTTAAAGTACCAGGGTTTCTACCCTAACAACTGACTAATCTTGAATGGGTAAAGCAGGAGTGAATGGTTATAGTACATATTACAAGATTTTATAAGAACTCACCCCTTGCAACAGCATATTGCTGGCATGGTCTGAAGGAGCAGGGCAGGTTATTGGCTTGGCAGAAAAGAAGCAAAAGGGAAAGGGAAGGCAATGGGGTTCTGTGCTTTGGATCAGAGGGGTTTGATCCCTGCCAAACCTCCTTTCCCTTTGCTATGTTCCAGAGACAAGTGGGTATAATTAGAGGATTAGTTTTAGAAAGGAATATAGTTTAAAACTAAGCAATTACTTGTAGACTTTGGGTAAAATTCACAAGCTGCTACCTGGTAACTCAATGAGCTATGCTCTCCAGAATCTGCGCTGCTACCGTATCCTTTAAAACAACAAACAAACAAAACCCAGACAAACAAGAAAAATATATATGAAGCAGCTTTTCTAATTTATTGGAAATAGAGTTCATGTTTCAGCTTCTGAAGTCAGTGAGGAGAGACATACAAAAAAATAACCAAAAAGCCAAACATCAAGCAAGACAAACAGCTTTCAATGCAAACTTTCCATACCGGAACAAGATGGGGCCAGCCAGGGCAGTTTTGAGTCATGATTCTGAGTGGGTAACATTTTTCCAATGGCTGCACAAAAACAGAGTTCAAAAGGTAGACTCAACTCAGGATCAAGAACTTTGTGATCTATGAAGAGCATGGCATGCATGGATTTAACATGCCAGAAAAGACAAATGCCATTGCACATGCACTTCACCTTTGTCTGTTTACTCCTTGCTGGAACAGCTTGAACCTTTATCTCAAAAGGTACAGCTGAGAAATGCTGCCAGGTATTGCTCACAATATAAATACAAAATAAACAGCAAAGGAACCCAAACTTACAGCCTTTAAGCTTGTTGCCTCTGATGCCAGCACGTTTGTAGTTTTTACTAAGTGATGCATTGACATAATTTAGTTTTTCTCTCCTCTGTGGAATACTCCTGGGTGTCAATTCACTTCAGTGGGAAAAACTGCATTCAAAGGAGAACTTAACTAGAGAGAAGAATAATGAGCAATCACAGTACATTTTCTGTAGAGAACACCTCTGATAGGTGCTATCAAAACACATGAAAGCAAAAGCAGAAAGAAAAAGAAAAGAAACCTGCTACTTTTCTTTAGCTTGCTACCTCTGTAAGAAAGAGCAATCAAAATCCTAACTGCTGTAATAACTGAAGCTTAACAATTTTCTGAAATCACAGATTATCGCAATGAGCCAAACGTTAAGAGGAACAGCAGTAATTGCTTAGGCTTCTGTTACGCAAGCAGCAGCCACCTCTGCTGATTTGAAGTCACCTGCAGTCACGGGAGGTGACACTCAGGGTGAGCAAGTCAAACAAAATCGCTTAGGAGTTGTTATGCAATGTATTGGGGGGGCAGAGAAGGCAAGGGAAAAAGGGTGTGTTCCTCATGAGTTATTTAATCCCTAGAGCAATGAAAGGTACAGCACAAATGAAAAGTAAAGCCTCTCTAGTGATTTGTACACCTCAAAATGAGGCTCAGTGCAAATCCTAAAGCATCCCAATACTAAAATATAACCATGAAGCCTATATTTCCTGGCTGGAAGTTACTATAATGAGTAATAATAACTCAGTGTTACATTTACATGGACAAATTCTCTCTTCAATTAGAGCAGCTAGCAGATGAACCTAAGTGTTTACTAATCGAGAGCTCCCAAGTATCTGATTCCAGTTAGTATTTCTAGGCCCCAGCCCTCTATTATTCCAGCAGAGTTTCTAACCACAACAAATGAAGGAAGTGTAATTTTTTGATGGCTTAACGTTTCTTCTCAAGCTCTTCCTGCTTTAATAAATTAGTCTCTTTCTTTACCAATGTATTGAATAATTACTGTTTTACCTGTTCACACTAGCACTGTGAGCAAATGAAACATCTACTTACAGAAAGCAGCTATATAAATACTAACATTTGTGGTGCTACTAAGAAATGTTACCAGTGGAAATCCAATTTAAGAATGCTTACAGGTGCAGACAGATCTATTCTTTCTGCTTTCCCCTGCACTTAGTACCCTAAGGTATCTGAAAGCTCAACAGGGTCACTAGCTCCCCAGACAGTCTCTGAGCAGCATCTTCTTCCTCCCAGGAAAAGCAGGAGGTCTTTGGGGGAACGTATGGCTGGAAAGAGCTACACACCTTGGCTGGCTGCTAAACATGGGGGCTTGATGGCAGGCTGAGACGATCTGTCACCTCACACACCTCCCAAATGCTGTATCTCACAAAGAAGGGGAAAGAAAGGGAGGCACTCAACCTCACCTCACTGTTGATGTCATGAAGGGGATTTCATTTGTTTCGTTTTTATACTCACCTAGGAGCTTTGCTGAGCAAAGCCTAAACCCTCAAGGCTCAGTGAGTCGTAGGAATGGGCTTATATCTCCTATTGCATGGGCGAGGAAGTCTTTGTGCATGCAATTTTGGGGCACATCCACATGCCTTCCAGCCCGGAGTCAGGATGCAGAGGCATGCAGAAGCCTGAATGGACCCAGCAGAAGATTGCCTGCACCTGCTCATGCAGATGCACCCATCAGCTTCAGCAGCAGAAAGCAAAGGGAAGGCAGGTACTTTGAAGATGTGGAAAACATCTATGGTGCTTTCTTCACGAGAGAACAGAGCAGTGACCTACCTATCTGAGTAACTGGCAGCCACTGAACTGAGGCTTGCCAGTGTTGCAAATGCTGAAATTCACTGTTTGGTAAAAACTTGAAACTAACCTCTTTAAAAGTTGTTTACATTTTTAATCCTATCTGAACCTACATTAACTTAGAAAAGAGAGATATGGACAGCAATGATCAAAGTCACTTTAAGATTAATTGTAAAAAAAAAGAGAGGATTGCCCCTGCTTTTCCCAGGACCTTGTATTGAGCTTTAGAAGTGAGCAGTATCAAATTTTTTAGAGGAATCATTCTATTTTTACAAAGGCCATGGGATGAGAAGGAGAAAGAGCAAAAATAGCAAGCATACAGCCCCTGTTAAGTGACTCCTAATGAGTAATCATAAATGTATGCATACAATTTCCTTTGCAGCCTGTTTGCTGAGAAAAGCAAGAAAGAATAGCTCAGAATTTTTTACATTCCATTTCTAAACACAAGGCAAGAAAAGATTGATCAGAGACATTTTTTTTTCCCACCAAATCAATATAGCTGGAAAAGAACAAGTCTTCCCCTCCATTCTGAAAAGATTTGTCAGCTTGCATTTAGTTCAATGGCTGTTGCATCTGTTGCAGAGCAGGGAGAAATGAAGGTGCTGGGCAGCCCCCAGCACTTTGAGCTCTGCACCTGGGGAACATCCTGCATAGTTAAAGTCTATGCATTGGTAAATCTAGCTCAAGCAGGGGCAGAGAGGTCTGCATTCCCCACCCCTACTTCAGTGGAGGTCTAAACCAAGCACATTTTTTGAACTCCTGAAGAAAAACAATGAGCTACCCAGACCACTTTTACCTGGGGCAGGATCCACCTCCCTGTAAGGCTGCTAAAGCACCAGTAACATCTATAGCAGCAAACAGCTCCCAGAGAAATTATGGGGTTTGTTAGTGAACTGAATTTCCCATGCCCACCAACATGCTGTACCGTCTGCACAAGAGCTGGGGCCCCTCTCACCTTACCACAGCTGATGGGATACCCTGGGCATGGGTTATGCCAGGTATGGAGTAGAGGGAATGAGAAAGGCTCCCTGGGAGGGCAACTAGCTTGATCCTGGGACAGGTCTCAAAAAGAGGGGCCTGAGCCCTACACTCCCACCCTGGGCCCAATCTCAGCTGAGCTCAGGACTTGCTATTTACAGCTATGGGTGGCTTCCCTTGAAATGCCCTCACATTCCTCAACTGGATGGGCTCTGGTGGTCCTCCTTAGGCCTCTTGGGTCTTCACTGCTGCCAAGTGGGGCAGCTAAGCTGCTCAGTTGCCGCACTTGTACCTGCAAACACTGAGGTAGCTGGAGCAGATCTTAAGCTAGTACCAAACCTGTAAACTGCAGCAGGGCAACGGGTGCAATGCAAGGTGCTGAACTGATCCTGGGCAACTTGCTCTGGGTGCCCCTGCTTTAGCAGGGGGGTTGGACTAGATGATCCCCAGAGGTCCCTTCCAACATCTACCACGCTGGAATTTGGTGTAACTGTCTGCAGCAGGGTGAGGAATCACAGCAACTGGGTGGACAAAATGAGCAAAACCATGCACTACAGTAAGCTCTGCTGCCTGCACATCAGGCCCTGCAGATAGCCACAGCTGCCTGCGGTGAATTCCCCTCAAGACAACCTGGCACATACTTGCTAGAGCAAGAGGTGTTTGGAGAGACTATCACATTTAAAGGTTTATTTAGGAGTTTCTACTGTAAAGTGAAATCTGACAAGATACAAAACTTAATGGAAGTAGCCAAACAACATTCCTACAGTCATTCTTGAAAGAGACTGATGGAAATGTGTGTAGAGACTGACTCATCATAAACTGAATAGCAGATCTGGAAGACAATGATGGGGGCCAAAGCTTTGGGCAAAGTGACATCAGTGGGCACAGACTCAGAAGCTAAGGCTCACCTTCCTGTGGTGAAGCTGACAGCCCCATGGCACATGACCTATCATAAAGCTATGCCAACCCAGGAAATTATTTTTATACTGTAAAAAATTTTAGTTCCTGGAAAACTGAAATAAAATGTATGTGATATATTATATGACAAACATATGCTCTCTGCATGCTTAGGACTTGCATTGCTTCACACTGCTTTAGTTATTAGTAATCTGAGCTGGTTTAAGTACAAATGACACTGACATTCCCAGGAAAGAGTAAAGGCAGAATTTGGGCACCAAGCCCCCACAAGCTGCTTTACAGCCCTGACACTGCCAGCACTTGGCTAGGTCTTGATCACAGTCTGTGGGCACACAAGTCCTCATCCTACCAAAGAGCATCCAACTCCTGCTGCAATGGCTGGACTCCGAAGCCACAATTGCAGTGGTGCTTGCAGCAGCAGAGGAGAGGCTGTCCAAGACTCCCTGCAGTCAGGGTAAAGAGGTGTGAATGGTTGTACACTGGGTTACTGCTGGTTTGTGCTCTACCAGAGGAACATTCCAGCCCAGGCACTAGGAAACTGCTACCAAAAAGGACAGGAGAGAGAAATCTCATACTGGGGGGTAAGGTATAAAAGGCTGTAAAATGAAAACTGGCACATACCACTCATGACTTTAGCAGAGGTTGATTTGCTTTTTTTTCTTTTTCCAACTACAGAAATTCTCACAGAATACCCTGAGGCCACTGGCATCTCAAGTTCATTTTGGCCCAGGATCAGAAACATATGGTACTGAAGTGAGACAGAAGCTTTCTGTGAACTGTTCCTCGAGGGCTGATATTCTTTAATACACATGGATTAATATGTATGTAAAATGAAGTACAAGGGCACTAGAACAAAGAACCAGAGGGAGAAACTATAGAAAGGCATGGCAAAACCAAGGAGAATGGCAAGCTATATTTAGCAGACATGAAAGAAACCTCTTGTCTTTCTTGTGGACTCTAGATACTCTGCAAGTATTAGCTAAGGACAGGCATCTAAGTGTTGCCAGGGAAAGCACATGAAAAAAACCCAGAGGTTTCCAGTTTTAGAAAAGTAAAGAACCTCTTTCTCTTCATTCCTGATTGCTCTTTGCCCTGTTGCTATGTCATTATTTGTATTTACAATGCCATAGCCTTTTCTCATGGAGAATATAGTAAAAATGACAAATAAGGCTGCCTGGCAACATACTGAAATATCAAAGAACGGGTTAGGAAGGAGCAAGGTTTAGTTTGAGTAAGAACCACCTTAAACTATTAGTAAATATAAGAGAAGCTCTGTCTTTAGGTATGGGCTGTTCCCCTGCTCTAGGAGCATCATCTGACCATGCTCTATTCACATTCTTGTACCTCCAATACCCTGCCCTGAGCTGATTCATAAATCCCTTGATTTTTTATTTCCTCCAGCGTGGATTTTATTTCTCCAGATGAATCCCTGTTTCACATATTTCTAATCTTTAATCAAAAGAGGTTCAAGAAAGGATCAGAACACCTAGACATAGACTGGTACAGTGTCCTGGTTTGGGTTAAAACAGAACTAATTCTGTTCAGTAANATTTTTCTTTGTCGGATCCTTCTTTGATCTTTCCTTGTTGGATTTCTCTTGGGGGATTCTGATTCCTGATTTCCCTTGTGAGATTTCCCTTTCCTGACTCCTGGATTGCTGGATTGTTTTCCTGTGCTTCGGTGATCCCTAAGTTCCTGCATCCAGTACCAGGATCCAGCCCCCTGAGCCGGACTCATCTACTGCTGAGGCCTACTGCCACAGTATCAGTGGTGACGTAGTTACCATCGAGGGGGGTTTGGGTTCGATATTGGGTTCTGTACATATTTGTATATATTTCATTTAACATTATTGTTATTATTAAAGTAGTTTTAGTTTTAGTTTCCAATCCACAAGTCTCTCTGTCTCTCCCTTATCCCCTTTCCCTTCCTGTGGGGGAGGGCGAGGGGGGTAAGGGGGAAGCAGTTGTCATTGGGTTGGTGGTCAGCCCAGCCTCGACCCTCGACATACAGGCAACCCCTTTCCTCTACAAAGCCCAAAAAAGGTCTCACTCCCCTCTTGGATGCGCATTATAAATAAGAGAAGCAGCAAGACAACCATAGAGAGCTAGTACTCCTTTTAATGTAAAGCAGCCTTCTCCTCCCTAAAAAGATCTATTCCTCGTCATTGCTGGTTTTGCATAAAAGAAACTAAACATTCAAAAGTCAGGAATCTCTGCACACCTCTTACTCCACTGTCTGATTATTCTTCCATCTATAGACATATGAATGTAATACATACTGCCAATACTATTAGAAATCCATCTAGGAAATAAATTCAGAATTAATACTATAAATAGATACCAAGCACCCATATCAGACCCACAAGTTAACACATTCCTAGAACTGATCCAGTATTGCTGATACCTTATGACAAATAATCTCAGCAGGTTACAATCATACATTTTGCCACATTAATTTTAAATTAAAGTGCTTACTTGTAACAAAAGGGTCAAGCCCCCAAATCTGAATACCTAGCCTTCTGAAATTGCTAATTCAGCTAATGAAAGCCCAGTAACAAAAACCCTTAAATTACACAGCACTACAATCTGATGCAAACCCACTAATGATGTAAAATCATCTAAAAATACAACTAGAGAACAGGCATTAGGAGATAGGAAGTACTTCCTCTCTACCAAGGCTTTTGTTAGCATTTACACAAGGATCCTTTTCTGAGGAGCATGAAGTGAGAACAGATTGCTTTCACATTAAACATACTTAGAAAAAACCTTTGCATTTATACTTTTTTTGTGTGTGTGTGTGTGTTTGTAACCTCAGTAAGTGCAGACGATTCCTTTTTCTCCCTGCTCCAAACAGAGGCTTTTGAAAATTCCCTGTTATCCTTTCCAAAGGCACGAGCATCAGGAAGATAACCCTGGACATGCAATGGCTTTCCGATTTTTGGGTCACCCTTCCTGAGTAAGGTCAGGCTAAGTGGTCCTGCGGCATTCTTTTGTCTGGAACCCTTCCCACAACAAAGAACCCCTCCATGAAGAAAGCCAGAGACCAGGAGCAGCCTCAGCCCCTCTGCAACAAAACCAGCCTGGCAGAGGGGCTGCACCAAGACCCCCAAGAAGCATCACAGCCCACAGCACTCAGGTGACCCAAAACTGACTTCAGATGGAGCAAAGTTGTCAGGCTGCTGAAAGTTATTTACTTCCAAGAGCTGGCTGTCAGAAAGGATCCAGAGGTAACCACAACTGCCCTTCCAGAGCCAGGAAAGGGAGTCTCACCATAGCCAAAACCCACAAGGTCACCGTATGGTTCCTGCTACCCTTCCTTCGGGTTTTTTTCCACAGTGGTTCGGGACTGCTTCTCGATGCACGTGTTTCACTGCAACTTTTCAGAGTCCTGCTTGCATTTGCTTTGCTAAAATCACCAGAGGAAGCAGGCTGCTAACGGCTCGGCCCCCCGGCGGTCCCGATCAATTCGCACTCACCTCAGCTTCTCTTCTTGTGACCCAGCCAGTCCCAGGCTATCAGGGCGATCCCGTCTCCTCCTGTACAGACCTGAATGTGACAACTCTTTCAGCTGCAAGGCCGTCATATTTCTCTACCTGGAGGGTTGATTTTTTTTTTTTTAATGGGTGTGGGGTGGTGGTGAGGGGTGTTTTTGCTTTGGGTTGGGTTTCTCTCCCCTCCGCCTCTTCCAGATGTTGCTGCCGAGGAGCGTGCCTGCCAAGATGCCTGGAGAGAAGAGTCTGGTCGGCGTGTCGGCACACCTGCGCCCGCCTGAGCTACCAACCTCTGCAGGCAGGGCAGGCAGGCAGCTGCTGCTGGGCTTCCTGTTTCTCATAGGTACACACCCTCCCGAAGGGCACCACATTTCCTTTATCACTGGATCACACCTAAGGGATGTCTGCAACATGCTCACCGGCTTCCCTCCAGCTTTCTTCAAATTCTCGCAGCCCTCCTAACAAGAGTGACCTTGCCAAAGGGTGCCTGCTGCAATTAGGTAAAAACCTCCTGCAATGAGCTGTTAACTCTTTCCCACTATAATTGATGACAAAAAGAAAGTCACACCCGTTATGAAAATCCAGTTACTCAAGCATGTGAGCAAACTCTGATAGGGAGCTGAATGCAGCAAACTTCAGTAACCAGCATTCAAATACTATATATGAAACACAATAGCATCGTGCTTGTCAGAAACTGCTTTTTTCCACACATCTTGAAAATCTGATGAAAACCACAATTGTCTTTTTCTCCCTACTCTCCACTATCAAAACAGAACCACAGTTAACTATTTGTCACGTCTTGTAGTGATGGAGTGCCCTGCGTACTCGTAAGACAGGAATGAAAGTGCCTAGGTTTCCTGTGAGACAGGAAGGTGACTAGCAGAGATTTGCAAGCTCTGCATCTCATCTCCCTTAGCAATTTTTGAGTAATAAAACTCTTTTGTTTACACTTAAAAGGAAGTTTCAAAAAAGCTTGCCACTTTGGGAAATTATTTTCCCTCTTCTTTGACTCCTGTGAACAGAAACTTAATTCAGAGTTTTTACTCCTATGTTGAGAGTTGGGGAGGGGGTGTTTTTTAACATGAACTTGCATTTAATAAAGGCCAAGAAATCCAACAATTGCAAGGACTGTTTTGACTAGGATAGTAAACAAGTTCCATGTGGTATGCATTTCACCGTTGGTTATTAAAGTGTTGATTCTGAGTTCTTGTAATGGAGAAAAACATTAACATATGGCATCCTGGGTACATCCCATGACACCAGTTTTGTCAGGAGTACCAGACTGAACACAAGCACAGTAATGATATGCAATACTATCAGTGTGCTTTGGTCTGGAATGTCATCAACATGTAATATAGAATATCACACAATAGAAAAAAAACAGAAATTACTTTGGAAAAGGAATCCCATAACATACCAAATAGATGTTTGGAGAAATTCAGAGTGATTTCTATGATGTCAGAAGGTTGCACACACTGAAACATCAACAAGAGCTATACGTGTGAGCTCCTATCCTCAGAAATTACAAGTGAGAACGGTCACGACATTTGCCTAAACATGCTGCATTCCACTTTCAGAGTATTTCCAATGGTTTCTCAATCCACAGGAGGGTAAGCTTAAACAGAATTAAAGGCCAATTTCCTGCAGTCAGTCAGTCAGTGATTCAGTGAAAAGTTAATGCTGCTACCAGTGGACATTAAGGATGGCAGGTGCTCATGGCACAACAGCTTTTAGACATTACCAACAGTTTATACTGTGCTTTAAATAACAAATTACCAATGACTTATCTTTACTCAAACAATCCATTTCAGAGAAGAATAAAAGAAGTGAAGGCAGAGTGGATGTTTTGCTGTCAAAAAGCTCTTTATAAACTAATGAAATGGAACTATTACCTGCACATTTATTCATACATTTTTATTCACTACGGTAGCAGTCTCTCCAGTGTATAACGAATACTTCTGTACTAACTACGACACAAGTCTATCAAAAATTAAAGGACAACTCTTCGCCCGCTTTGCTGCAAGCTGTGTCAGTGTGAAGTAGATAGCATTAAAATTCATCTTTATCTACACAAACAGCCACAGTGCTTGGACAGCCTATGGGACAATGGCTTTTACTAAAATGAACTTGGAAACAGAGCTGCACCAAACAGGTATTATTAAAATCTAAAATCAATACCGCCAGACAGAGCATGTACATTGAAGGGCTACAAGAAGCCCCCACACAAAAACGATTTGTTTGGTATAGAGGTTAAATCCACCTCAGTATAAAGGAGGACAAGCTGGTTAGTTTCTTAAAATAGACCTGGGAGTCAGCTCCACAGCACCATCAACTCCAACAGGGCTGGTTTAGAAAAGACTTTCTTGGAGGACTTGAGAACAAGCTAAAAGGTTTTTTTACAAGAAGAAATGCAAACCAAACTCCTTTTCTGCCCTGTGAGATCCTTCACCAAACCTCATCACAGTCAAGGTTACAAATCTGGAATTACTCAAACAGTCAAATCTTAAGTTCTGAGTATCAAATACATGTTGTAAAGGTGTTTTTTTGGAGACATGTTGGAGAATGCAAATGGTATTTCTCCACTAAGGTGCTTAAAGGTTGCCAGAAAGCAACTTGGATGGACCTCACTCTGCAGAAAGAACTTCCCCAGTGAGTGCCTCCTGTTCCCCACACCCCATTTTACCTTCCAGCCCCTATCTGTTGTTTATAATTCCTTTTTTGAGAGATTACATTCTTCTTGCGTGGGATGGGATGGGGCCACTTGGACCTTTAACATTCCACCAGAATTTTTGAGGCCTGGCCAAGTTACCATGGCTTTTCTTACTACTGGTATCACACAGCCTCCATTTATGTCCTGTTCACTCTTCATTTTCCAATGTGTGCCTCTTCTTTTAATGCAATCAACCTTCCTCCTGCTCCTAGAGAATGCCAACATGCTACTGCAATCTGATGGATAAGCATGGCACTATCAGTATTTTGTCAGAGGAAAACATTCACCTATGTCTAAGGACTCAGCTACGTCTATTTCTGTCTAGCAGACAGAAACTATGCAGGTCTTCATTCACTCCAAGCAATAAATATTTTTTCATTATGTGGGACAAGGCTCCTGCTTGAGTTATCACTGCAGTCCTACAAAGCATTTATCTGGCTACACCAGCTTTGAAGTGGTCTCTCTTAAATTTCTGGTAAAGTACTGAAGATTTTCAAAGCAACAGAAAAGGCTTTTTTCAGGGCACTGTAAGTGGTTACAAAAACAATCAGAAGAGTTTTATCAGAACAGTACAGGAGTGCCCATAGCACAGTTAAAAGGTGGCTGCAGTGGGGGAGCATGATTCTCCACCCCTCCATCACTTGCCCAGCTTATCACTGGCCTGAGTCTCCAGAGGAATCTGCTCAAGGGATTGGCTTTCTACCGTATCTCACAAAGTCTGGCAGAATAACACTTTACAGCCAAGGAAAAGGCTTGTGCATCAAAGAAAATGCATGGGACTCCCCGAATCAAGTGAAGGAAGCTGGAAATAACCCTTCCAGCAGTTCTGCAAGGACTCCCAATGCATCCAACAGATGTGCCAACTGCAAATGGAGCTTAACACCTGTCTGAATTAGGCTGCTGATGCGAGTCCTCAACGACGGGTTTGGGTGGCAAGGAATACTGTACCAGGCCCTTGGGTCCTTGCTAGGGCAGGCAGTGCTAAAAGGAAATAATGGAGAGAAATCAAGCCACAAATCTAAGAATGTAAACCTTGGGGGGGAAAAAAAAATCAAAGCTTCACAGGAGCCTAAACTGTTGATTCAAGGAGCTAAATAATTAACCAACAGAATGTTTCCTTCCTTCTCTAATGTGACTTCAACATTTGTTTTGATGTTTCCTGCCCTGCTCCACTTAGTGATCAACCAGTTCTGAAGCATGCATGTTTAATCTACAGATTAGGCTAAATACTGAGGGATTTGAACCTACCTACATGGACACTGCAAAGCAGCTCTAGGGATTTGTGTTCATACTCTAGCTGTCCAAGCATGTTTGCTAAAATTTAACAGGAGTTGCTGGGCTTTTTTTATACCTCTTCTATGGATGCAGGTCCCTGTAAAGTAAAGTAAAACTAAAGTAAAATAAAGTAAAACAGCTACATGATGGTGTGCTGAACACTCTTCAGAGCAGTGACACATTCAACATTTGAGGAGGCAGAGGAAAGGCAAGGGGGCTGTTGGGGTGAGCAGAGAGGTCCCTCCTTGCCCTACAGGTACCAGAGGCATTTTCACCTCCACCGCAGGTGGCCAGTGAGGTTTCAGTGAGGCAAGGCAGAGGTCACTGCTCTCATTCCAACTATTCTATTCCAATAATAATAATAAAATAAAATATAAAAGAAAGCATGGGAAAATCTTTTGTCTACCTGAACATGGAGCAGGGTCCATCAACTACCTCCTCTGAGCTCCCAGAGCACAATGCCCCATGAACTCCTGAAATTCAGCAACCCCCAACCCTGCAAAAGGCACACTCTGCTCCATTAAGTGGAATCCTGCTTTGGCTGAGCTTTACAATACCTCCCTCTACTGGGAAAACGTTGCTTATAGTATTTCTCTCTACAGCCAGAGCGATGTATGGATTAACCCACACATTCTTTCCTAATTCAGCCTGGGGCAAGGCTGAGAGCCGAAAGGAATGACAGACCAGTGGCTGAGGATGCAGGTTAGCATTAGACCTCGAAATTTATACTGTTATATTAGGGGATGATCAATGCATAAGTAGGTGTGCAAAGAAACCATGTGACACAGTATGAATCAGTTTTGTCCTGCCATTTGTCAATAAGCCTCTTTGAAAAAAGAGTGACAAACAAGCTGGCCAGCAGTTGAAGCTTTCAGATGGGTAAAATTACACATACAGGATCACACAATGTTAGGGGTTGGAAGGGACATCTAGAGATCATCTAGTCCAGTCCCCCTGGCAGAGGAGGTTCACTTGGAGCAGGCTGCACAGGATGGTGTCCAGGAAGATTTGGAATGTCACCAGAGATGGAGACTCCACCATCTACTTAGGTCCACTGCCCCACCACTCTCAAAGAAAAGAAGTTTCTCCTTATCTTTAGATAGAACCTCCTATATTCCAGTTTGTGTCTGCACCCTCTTTTCCTGTCACTGGGCACCACTGAAAAAAGCCTGGCCTCATCCTCCTGACCCCCACCCATTAAGTACTGATGAACATTGATAAGCTCCCCCCTCAGTCTTCTCTTCTCCAGGCTAACCAGCCCCAGCTCTCTCAGCCTTTCCCCAGAAGAGAGATATCCAAGTCCTCTAATCATTTTTTTATCCCTTTTCTGTACCCTCTCCAGAAGTTCCCTGTCCTTCTTGAACTGGGGAGACCAGAACTGGACCCAGGACTCCAGACGTGACCTCACTAGGGCAGAGTAGAGGGGGAGGAGAACCTCCCTCAACCTGCTGGACAAACTCTTCCCGGTACACCCCAAGGACACCATTGACCTTAGAATCATAGAATTATTATGGTTGGAAAGGATCCTCAAGATCATCTAGTCCAACCGATTGCCCTACACTACTCTTATCCCTAAACCATCCCCCAGACTGCCACATCTACCCGTTTTTTAAACCTTCCAGGGGTGGTGACTCTGGGCAGCCTATTCCAATACCTCACCACTCTTTCAGTAAAGAAATTCTTCCTAATATCTAATCTAAACCTACCCTGGCTCAGCTTAAGCACATTCCCTCTAGTCCTGTCACTAGTCACAAGGGAGAAGAGGCCAACACCTGCCTCCCTAGAATGGCCTTTCAAGTAGCTGAAGAGACCGATAAGGTCTCCCCTCAGCCTCCTCTTCTCTAGGCTAAACAACCCCAGCTCCCTAAGCCTCTCCTCATAAGGCCTGTTCCCCAGACCCCTGACCAGCCTAGTTGCCCTTCTCTGCATCCTCTCCAGCACCTCAATGTCCTTCCTATACTGCGGTGCCCAAAACTGCACACAGTACTCGAGGTGTGGCCTCACCAGTGCCGAGTAAAGTGGCAAGATCACCTCCCTGCTCCTGCTGCTCACACTATTCCTGATGCAAGCCAGGATGCCATTGGCCTTCTTAGCCACCTGGGCACACTGCTGGCTCATGTTCAGCTGGCTGTCAATCAGCACCCCCAGGTCCTTCTCTGCTGGGCAGCTCTCCAGCCACCCCTCCTCGAGCCTGTAGCGCTGCTGGGGGTTGTTGTGACCAAAATACAGGACCCAGCATTTGGCCTTATTAAAACTCATACAACTGGCCTTGGCCCATTGATAAAGCCTGTCTAGGTCCCTCTGCAGAGCCTGCCTACCCTCAAGCAGATTGACACTCCCACCCAGCTTAGTGTCATCTGCAAACTTACTAAGGGTGCACTCTATCCCCTCATCCAAGTCATCAACAAAGGTGTTGAACAGGAGAGGCCCCAGCACTGAGGCCTGGGGGACACCACTCATGACTGGCCGCCAACCGGACTTGACTTCAATGAGCACAACTCTCTGGACCCAGTCACCCAACCAAGTTTTGATCCAGCAAAGCGTGTGCACAGCTAAGCCACGAGCAGCCAGCTTCTATAGGAAAATGCTATGGGAAACTGTGTCAAATGCCTTGCTAAAGTCAAGGTAAACAACATCCACAGCTTTTCCTTTGTCCAATAAGTGTGTCACCTTGTCATAGAAGGACATCGGGTTAGTTAAACAGGAGCTGCCCTTCCTGAAGCCATGGTGACCGGGCCTGATCCCCTGGTTGTTCTGCACATGCTGCAAAACAGTACTCAGGATGATCTGCTCCATTAGCTTCCCTGGCACAGAAGTCAGACTAAGAGGCCTGTAATTTCCCAGATCATCCTTCCATCCCTTCTTATATATGGGAGTAACATTGGCTGATTTCCAGTCTGCTGGTACCTCCCCAGCCATGCAGAACTGCTGGAAAAATGATGCAAAGTGGCTTGGTGAGCACCCCTGCCAGCTCTTTCAATACTCTTGGGTGCATCCCATCCAGCCCCATAGATTTGTCACTGACCACCTCCTCCTGGATTGTGGGAGGGGTCATTCTGTTCCCAGTCCCCGTTTCCTAGCTTTAGGGTATGGATTCCCTCTGTATAATTGGTCCTATTACTAAAGATTGAGGCAAAGAAGCTATTAAGCACCTCAGCCTTATCCTCATCTTTCGTCACTAAGTTGCCTCCAGCATCCATCAGAAAATGGAGGGTTTCATTCATCCTTCTTTTGCTATTAATATATTAAAGAAACTTCTTGTCTCTTACCATGGAGGCCAGGTTGATTTCTAACTGAGCTTTGGACCTTCTAATTCTCTCCCTGCACAGCCTCATGACAGTTTTCATACAATCATAGAATCACAGAATTATCTGGGTTGGAAGAGACCTCCAAGATCATCAAGTCCAACCCTTAATCCAACACCATCATGTTTACTAGATCATGGCACTAAGTGCCACATCCAGTCTTATTTTAAATACCTCCAGGGATGGTGAATCCACCACCTTTCTGGGCAGGCCATTCCAATGCCTGATTATTCGCTCTGTAAAGAACTTTTTTCTGATACCCATCCTAAACCTTCCCTGGCAGAGCCTAAGCTCGTGTCCTCTTGTTCTCTTGCTGGTTGCCTGGGAGAAGAAACTGACCCCCACCTGACTACAACCTCCTTTCAGATAGTTGTAGAGAGTTGTGAGTGGCTTGCCTCTTCCTCCAGAGGTGATAAACTCTCCTTTTTTCCCTGAGTGCCAGCCAGAGCTCCCTGTTCAGCCAGGCCGGCCTTCTATGCCGCTGACTTGCCTTGCAACATATAGGTACGGCCTGCTCTTGTGCCTTCAACACCTCATTCTTGAAGAGCATACAGCCTTCCTGTACTCCTATATCTTTCAGTACTGACTCACAAGGAATTCTGGAAATCAGGCTACTAAGCAAGTTAAAGTCTGCCCTTTGGAAGTCTAGGATTTTACTACTCCTCACCCCGACGTATCTGAAGACAGAGAACCGTACCAATTCATGGTCACTGTGCCCAACATGACCTCCAACCGTCACATCTCCTACCAGCCCTTCCCTGTTCACAAAGAGCAGGTCCAGCAGAGCCCCTTCCCTGGTTGGCTTACCCATCAACTGCATCAGGAAGCTATCCTCAACACATTCCAGAAACCTTCAGGACTGTTCCCTCACTGCTGTGTTGCAAGGTATCAGCAGGTATCATGGAAATTGAAATCCCCCACAAGAACAAAGAAGCGGGAGGTGTCCCTGCCAGACAGGGGGGCTGGAACTAGATGATCTTTAAGGTCCCTTCCAACTCTGGCAATTCTATGATTCTATAACTCCTCCCTCAGTTTGACCACCTGCCTGAGAAGGTCATTTATTTGATCACAGCACACACAGGTGGTGTCTTCAGCTCCCCCCAGTAAAAGGGCCAGGCTTGAGCATTCGCTGCAGCCGGAGACCTGCACAGTTGCATATTTGTGCGGGAGCTCACTGAGTTCCCACACTCTGCTTTTGGGCTGCGTTGTGACCATGATTGTCTCTAGCGTTACCTTTTTGTTATTTTTTTTGTTTAGTTGTTTTTTTTAATTAAGACTCAGCACCCACTACTGCCACTGCCATTTTACTTGTGGCCTCGTTGACTGATAAGCAACTAAGCTAACTAACAGTTCCTAGCTGCTAACTGCCACACCTCAGCTCCTCTCTCCCCACCCTAGTTCACAGCCCCTCACCCTGCCCGCACAAACTGCCATGCCACGGCCGTGTTTGCCCGCTCCTGTCTACAGCGTTCCCAGCGGTTTCCTAATACAGAAGTGGGTGTAACCGCCTTCAGTACCAGTCCCTCCCACAACAGAGTCAGAGCTCAGGGCCACGCTGCTGCCGCTCTTTGTGCGCACAGAGGTGCCTGCAAGAACCGCTGGACGGATCCTCTAGCCGCCGAGCTCCTCTGGCAAAACAGATCCACTGGACAACCTCACTCAAAGTGACCCAAAGCCACTCCTTGTGGCCTTCTTGGCCACAACGGCACATTGCTGGCTCACGGACAGCTCGTTGTCCACCAGGACTCCCAGCTGTTTTTCCACAGAGCTGCTTTCCAGCAAGTCAGTCCCTAACCTGTCCTGGTCCATGGGGTTATTCCTCCTCTCCACTTCCATTATTCTAATGTAAGTGCATTACCCTACACCTGCCCTTGTTGAATTTCATGAGGTTTTTTTCTGCCCAACTCTCAGCCTGTCCAGGTCACACTGGATGGCAGCACAACCTTCTGGTGTGCCAGCCACTCCTTCCAGTGCTGTGTCATCAGCAAACTTGCTGAGAGTCCACTCTGTTTCTTCATCCAGGTCATTGATGAATATATTGAACAGGACTGGATCTAGTACTGACCCCTGGAGATCACCACACATTACAAACCTAACATAAACAGTGAAAAGAATTAAAACATAAAACAAGCCAAACAGTTTTCTCAAAACAGTGAAAAGAAACAGAAAACACACAACAAAAAGATGAGGGAAAGGAGAGTGTAAAGCTAGCAGATTCAAACTTTAGATTAATTTTCCTAGCCTGGAACACATGGAAAAATACAGGTAAAGCACACAAGCAATGTCTGATCTGCATTTCTAGACATGGGACCTTCCCTTCAGAATAAGTTTTACTGCCTTGGAATTAAAAGCCTCTTCTCAAAAGAGATTTTCAAACTCAGTTTCTGATGCATGAAGATCCCAAGGCTGAAAAAGAAGACTGAAAAGTTCTACTTTCAAACAAGTTGTCTTCTACTTGCACACTACTACTGTAGATAGATATCCTCAGACTGTTTACTTCATTGTAACGGGATAAAAGCCTTGGAAATAGGGCTAAAAAGCCCTTCATAACAGCTGGTTTACTAGGTGAGGCTACAAAGAGACAAAAAAAAAAAGAAAACGAAGAGAGACAAAAGCAGAACCTGCAAATGGGTGTCAAATGAAGGGAACTACCCAGATCCCTGCTGCTGCCTCAGACACTCCAGGGAATTACCAGTCCTGAGAGTTCTAGGTCTGGGCCAATTAGACGGGCAACTGTTGAGACCTGGTTTTGCTAGAGCTAGTGAAAGACTTCAAAACAGGCCCCATCCCCTTTCACTGGAGAAATGGGAGTATTAGGAAGTCTTCATTTTTCTCCAGAACACCACTCATCAGGGTTAAATAAAAGCAAACAAAACCACAGCAGCCTATAAACTGCTTCCTCAGTTGACTGCCCAGCAATTCTTCTCCCGTCACCTTTGATTTTCATCTCACAGATCATTTTCAAATTACTAGGGTTACACGATAAGTTGAGAAAGAGAAGCCTCTCATCAAGGTTTAGTGTTCTTTACACTGAAATGAAATTAAACTGCCAAGGACAGAAGAGAGAACATTCCCCTCTCAAAGGACAGAAATCACCGGGACTCTCCCAACACACACATGCTTGAAGGCACCACCATCTCATGGCACACACTGCCAAGCAGCTGGTGATGCTTATTTATGACTGCAAGTGCTGGGGTTTTAGAAGGGTAACCCAACCCTCAGATCCCAAGAGGGTCTGTCCTTGAGCCCTTGAATGATGCTGGTCTGAGAAGAAGGATGAGCTGAATGACAAAGGTTAATCAATTTAGCAGCCCAGAAGCAGCAAGGGTCTTGGCTTTACATCTGTGAACAAAACACACAGCAACTTATACTCTGATGAGCATTTGCAATAAAGGGAGAAAGCAGTGGTTCCTTAGAGGTTATCACTTTGGTAACAAACCAACCATGTCATCTTTAAAAGGTCAGAGACTAATAGTATGATGCTTTCTCCCGCAAAAACTGATGTATTCTCTAATGCAGAACATACAAAGTAGCTCAGATGTCAAGAAAAATAAAGCCAAATACACGTAGAAACTTAAGAAACACAGGCAAGGTGTAATTTTCAGCAACTCAAAAAAAAAAATCTTAATTTTAAAGACATAGATAGCTTTTGGTTTCAAAGTTATTAAAACCTGTAACCTGTACCCATGCAGAAAAATCCATACTGAAAAAGAAATTGACAGTGCAAAGGAAATGAAATTAATTCATCCTGAAAATTCAGAGTAATGTAAAACAGAAACTCCACCCTCCTCCCTTTAATGCTGCAAAAATAACTTTGAGATTCAGCACAAAAAATATAAATACTTTCTTATATGGGTTTTTCATAATATGAAAAAGACACTTAAGATTCTTAAATCAAAGCAAAAGCCTTAGTTCAAAAAAGCACAGCTGCCCTACCGTAGAAGGCTTTCTTCACTGGAAAAGTGACTGACTTCTCAACATCAAGACTCCCTCAAATGGTACCAGAAGCGATACAGTTTCTGTAACAGGTGGGACAAAACTATTTCTCCCGCTGGAATTACACTTTTCAGCTCATCTGCTCCATCACTGTGTCCTCTTCCTCAGCCAAATCAGCTCTGCCAGTTATCCCATTGCTCAAACCCACCCACCAGCAATGCTGTTTGACCACAAATCCTCTGTTCTGGGTGGGGACAAAGAGTATCTCTAAAAACACTGCAGATGAGCAAGAGCTAAAAACCTCCTGGGACTCTCAAGCCACCTCTACGGGTTTAAAGAACAACAAAGGACTTTGCTGTTCCCAGAGCTGTTTGCTTTTAGTAGTAACAAAACCCAGCAAGCAAAACTCTTACCCATCCTCTTCCTAACGCCATTTATCACTGCTTCCATGCCTGGCTTCTGCTCCTAAGAATTTCCCCACAAAGGACGAAAAGATTGTACAATTCATTGCCAGGCAGTTGGCTTGGGAAGTAGCAGAATGTGCAGTCAGGCAGACATGACAGCCACATAACATGGCAAAATTCAAGGTAAGAGCAGTTTGTCCTCGACAATAAGGAAAATCACAGCAAAACAACCCAAGCAACCAGGTGGACACTTACTGGTAAGGGTCTAGCCTCGCTGGCAGCAGGTTTGCAATGAGAAGCCTTTCCCATAGATGGCTTTACACTGAATAGTCACTGTTTGCATGTTTTCCCTGTGGTTATTACTGGTAGTTGTGATAAACTACTTTTTTTTTACTTTTTTTTTTTTTTAAAGTGACTTAGCAAACCACTTCCTTCTTTCACCCTGTAAAAATGTGACACATTAAAGAGGAGGAGAAATTACAGTTTGGCTCCACAAATACATCATTTGAAACATGACTACTTGCCCGTCATGCTCTAAAGCTGTGAAACCGAGCAGGGCCAGCCCCAGATCTATGGCAGCATTTCACAGCATTTCACATTTTGATGTGCTGCTCTGAGACACTCCATTTATGCTGGCACACCCTAAAGGCAATGCTGAAATCTTCTCTATTCAGATATTTAAAACCATACTTGGTGCATGGTAGTGTAATTACCTGCAGTATTCAATGCATCTTGGTGCAGCCTGGTGCACAATAACCTGCCTTCTAGGGCCCTCTTACAAGACTTTGGCAGAAAACACACACACATCTCATTAACCCTTCTTACTTGCTTTCAATATACCAGCATACCAACAGTGCCTCATTTTGCTTCTCTCTCTCCATCATGTCTCTCTACATCCTCCTTCTATTTCTGTCTTCAAGCCACTTAACTTTATCACTAACCCTTTTCTGTGGACAAATTAACAATGTAAGTTATCTTTCCAAGCTTCTGCTTACCATACCACCACACAGTGCTTCCTCATTTGAACTCCTTATCTTTTCCTGCAAAAGCCCTTCAAGTACAAGAACAGCAGCAAAACTGGATTACCAAACTTATCACTAGACAGTTACTAACATAGGAGAAAGAATGCACTACAGCTTTGCCTCTCAAAATAATGTGGCAGAATCCAAGGTAAAAGCAGTTTGTCCTTAAGGATGAGGAATATTACAGAAAACAGTTGCCTCACAGAATGAAGAAAGGCCTCACTTGATATTGCAATGCACATTATTTATATATTGCTCATATGCCAACAGTTCCACTTTTTATAGGAAGGGAAGGACAGTTTGTTCATTAATGATGACTGTAAAAGCTGCAAGACTTCAAGGACAACGTCAGTAAGCATGTGTTAAAAGGGAACTAGGAAAACAAGCATTAACTTCTCAATTAACATTTTTTAAAGCACATTAAGTTATTTATTAACCAGTTTGGCCTGGTTAAATTATGTTTTTCAGTTTTATTCACTTTGCAGCAGTTGGTCCTACTGTATCACCAACCTGTTTTCCGAAAGAGCTGTGCTAAAAGAAAACTTGTGAACAAAACTATGGCCCAGGAGAACAGGACAAGGCCAGCTCCACAAGGAGCATGCTCATAAGCACAGCCAGATTGCTACAGTCCACAGTGGCCCGGGACAGGCATTATGGGAAGAGCATTGCAGAGCCACATGAACAGCTCTAGACAGCCCTATAGGCCAGCCATGCCCATCACCTTGCTCCTGACACCAGGGCTTCCAGCACCCACAGAAGATGGGACTGGCAGCTGTGGCTCTGCAGTGATGATGAAGCTGCTAAGGTAGAGGAGAGGGACTGGATCTGTGCTAAGCATGAAACTAGACCAGTGTTGTCAAGCAAGATTAATGACAGGAGGGAACTGTTGTTTCAGACCCACATTTTGCACAGTATTTTTCTTTGCTCCTTTAGCAGTCTACCATGAATTGGAACAGCAGCACATGGGTGAAGAGAGATCTCCAGGGCTGCTCTAGGATGCTTAATGCTCTCCAGCTGTTGACCAGGTCTGTATTCTCCTCCCTGCTTCAGGCAGCTTGGATAACTCTCCACTCAGAGACTTTTGAGGTGCCCACATTGCCAGGAACTCGCAGAGAAGCCAGACAGTCACACCCTGCAGCTGTCTGCCTCACCACTTCGTGAGATCACCATTGCTGGAGCAAAATAAGCAGAAGGAAACACGTACTCATGCCTCAGCTGTTCCACTTTGCCAAGGGTGTACACACAAGATGACTGAGCTGACCTAGGACCTCACTGCCACTGAAAAGGCAAACTCTAGTTCCTTTTCTCTCCTTCCACAGCTCTTCACTCCCTCACCACCACACTCCCTCCCCTCCTCATGTCCACCACATCTGCAAGGAGCAGCACCATCATCTCTTGCTCTCACAAGAGCCCACTCCCAGCTGATGAAGCCTACCAAACGAACCAGCAGAAGACTGGTTTTTGGGTGGAGGATTAGTGAATGCAACTGGTGCAGAGCAAAGGATCAGTGCGTGTCATAACCAGCACAAAGAAGAATGCTTCTCTCCATTTCAGCAATACTGAGATGTTCCTTCAGCATGGGTGTCCTGCACTGGGATGACCGGCACAAGACTGACAGTCACATCACCCCCATCAGGTCTGCAGCAGGAGGTGACACTGCAGGCTGGGGAACAGGGAGCAGGCCATGACCACAGGTGCACTGAAGGGAAGGGGAGTGTTGTGAAAACTGTATCAATCATCTTCTCAGGACCTCATGATCCCAACCCTCTCAAGGCTTGCAATCATCCCTCCCAATAAATCAGAATCAGTAAAGCCCTTGTAATTAGAAGATGGCTTCCATACACTTCAGAAGTCATCCGCATGGGAACTGTGCCCTTCCTCCTGCAAATACCAAGCGAACTAAAACCCTTGACTCATGCTATGGCTCGGGAGAGACCCACAGATTTGAACCAACACTCCTCACCTCCCTCACTTTCCTTCTTCACATCAAAACGCTCCCAAACACCATTTGCTGTTGCCTCCCTCAAAGCGACCCCCACCGACAGCCTGAGAACACCAGCCTGCAGGAAGGAACCCTCCCCGACTGCCACCGCCGGTGGACCCGCTGGCCATGGGCCAGCCTCACGCCGGGGAGCCAGCCTTGGCACGGCCACGCCGCGCTCTCGCCGGCAGGGGGAGCCAGAGAGCCGTGATCCTACACCTGCAGGCGCCTCTACGCAGCAACGCCCCCCCGCACAGGCGCCTGCTGCCGCTGTCGCCGCCGCCTGCCCGCGCCGCCCTGTTGCCAGACCCAGCCCTGCATGCTGCCCTCTGCCAGGCTTAGCCCTGCCCGCATGGGTCTCCCCACACATCCCCATGAGGTGTTACGGCGCAGCTTGTTCAAAAGAAGGAACGGGAAAAAAAAGCACAAAAAGTCCCTGAAATTTCCCCTGCAGTCCTTCCTTTCAGCATCATCAAAGCTCAATGCAGCTAACCCTAGGTCATTAAAGGCTAACAGCTAATTCACTTAAATCCAACGTGGACCTCCAAGCCAACCTGACCTGGGTTCAGGCAAGAAGTCAACGCTTCAGCTGTTCAAATAAGGAGGAAATTTTTTATGATAAGGGTGGTGAAACACTGGAACAGGCTGCCCAGAGAGGTGGTAGATGCCTCATCCCTGGAATCATTCCCTGAAAGGAAACCTTCAAGGTCAGGATGGAAAGGGCTCTCAGCAGCCTACTCTAGCTAAAGATGACCTTGCTCCCTACAGGGCCTGCATGACCTCTAAAGATCTCTTTCAAGCCAAAGCATTCCATGAGTTTATAAAATGGCACACCCAATAAAACAAAAATTAAAATCTCCTCTCAACTGACCAGAGGATGGACAGTCACTGCTCTTCTCTGAACTCAGCACAATCTTTAAACACTAGTCTTGAAAAAGCTCTATTGCTACACCTAAGACAGTTCTGGAGTGATGATCTGGGATGAACTGAGGGCCCCTCGAACAAGAAGTGATGGGAAACACCAGCTTCACTGCTAGACCCACTCTCCTCACTGTGTATCTTCTCCTGGGCCAAGTGGTATCTGCAGGCTGAGTGAAGCAGGAGCAGACCATAGGGACTCATATGCCAGGCAGAAGCAGACACTACACCTACTGCGCTGTGGAACTGGAGTTGCAGCAACTGATCAAGAAAGTATTTGATGTTGGGAGCTGTCAAAAGCTTCCTCTCCTCTAACATGATTAGGAATAACAGCAGAAAGGCTTGACCTTCCCACCAGCATACCGCTAGAAGAAGCAAAAGCAGCATTTCTCTCCTTTAGCTGTTAAAAAAAGGGAATTTGCCCTACAAACAATAAAGATTACCTGCTAGTTACTTTTTGAATCTCAAAGACATTAATGTTCATTTACTTTAGCTCTGCCTATGGTCCTGGATACTGTTACAATTTCACCTGTGGAGGCTAAAGCTGCAATGATCAGATCCTAAGCCCAGGATCCTCATAGGCAGAAAGAGAAGACATCAGTTCTGCCATTCTCCCCAGCCTCCTCCTCTGCATTTTCCATGATGGGGGAAGAGAAAAAGGAAGGCTACAACATTGCCCAGCATGGCTGAATGGATGGTTCATTGCAGTCTGCATCCTGACATGGGACGAGATGTGCATACCCTGTCGCATGCAGACAGCACAGCCAAACTGACGTACACTCATTAAGGGTATGTCAGGATGTGGGTCCCATTTCAGAACCTCTGACTTAACCTATCTGTCCTATCTCCTTCCTGACAGAAGAGCACACTGAAGGAGAAAAGTGATCCCAATTCTTAAGTAAGGCTATCATACTCCTAATTTCACTTGGAGAGACTACAGACACATTAACTGACAACCAAAATAAATCTACCACCCATGGACACAATCCTGTTCCTAGATTTCTGCAGAGCAGCACACACCACGTAGCAGCTGCCACACTCTTCCAATCTTCAAGTACTTCGTTGCCTTTACAAGGCCTCTCAGTTCTACTCCTCTGGCAGGACAAAAACTGTCAGGCTTTTTCAGTAAACAATGCACAGTCTCTTTAAAAAAAAAAAAGTAATCTAGGTTGACCCTTCTTTATATTTTACACAGAACATTTCCAAAATAAGTTCTCTATTTTCTGTGTAAGCACATCACGAGACATGTTAACTCTTCAATACAATCCTCAGCCCACAGCCATTTGGATTCTCCTTCAAGAGTACAACTCAGCACTTCTCTCTTCATGAAATTTCAACTTCTTCATTGTGAACCTTCTCTCCAGCCTGTCAAATCCATTTTGAATTCAACTCCTGTGCCCCACTAGGTTCCTCCAAGTCAAAGACACTTGCAAACTTCCTAAGCCAACTTTCAGCTCCCGGCATCCAGGTCACCAATCAAGTGGGAAAGGAGGAACTCCTGCAAGGTGCTGTCAGGAAGGTCCTGGGCAGGGGGTAGGCTTGGGGATTCCTGCTTGTGGCTCTGTGTCAAAACAGGAATTTCTGCCCAAATGCTTATTTTCAAGCAGCTACACACCTCCCTTCTGACAATTTCACCTGGACTATTCTATCCAGACTGCTCTGTGATTCTCTTGAACAAGGCTAACAGCAGCGAAACCTAGCACTGAGTCCAAGCAATTGTGTCTTGCAAGGAGGTGATGAAGGAACAGGAGGAGGTAGCAGCTGCACTGCTGTGAATAGTCCAGGACAGCAACAAACCAGTACCAAGAGAGGAGCCAAATGGCTTGTGCTCCAACAAAGTTAATCACAGTGGCTCTAATTCTATGGCCTCTTTCTCTTGTTTGCTTATGAAATTTTGTGTGAGATAGCATCAACAGATTCACCTCATTTATTCCCTCCCTTCTGTTTACAAGGCATGCTCATCTGTCAGAGCTGGAAAATTGGCTTCCTTGGAACGATCTGTTCTTGGAAACCCACATGGCTTTTTTAATGCTGTACTAATCAATAAATGCTTATATATTTACTGGTTCTTGCATTCCTGCCTTGCTAGGGATCAAAGTTAGGCTGACTATGCTTTAATTCTCCAGCAGCCTAATTCTGCCACTATTTCCAAATATAAATGCTGTGTTCACTGTTCTGCACAGCTTCTGAGGTCTCTTAGATGAGCTCTGAAAAAGCATCCCTAATGAGCATTACAGCAGTCTCAGAACCATGCAGTATTACTGCTGGCACCATGAGCATATTACTAAGCCAAAATATTACAGAAATTCTAGCACACTGACTTTAATGTTAAGGAAAACAGGTGACCAGCGACAGGACCCAGGGGAATGACATCAAGCTGTGCCAAGGGAAATCCAGGCTGAATATTAGGAAGAGATTCTTTACCCAGAGAGTGGTGGAGCACTGGAACAGCCTCCCCAGGGAGGCTTTCATGGCACCAACTCTCATGGAGATTAAGAAGCACTTGGACAATGCACTTAGGCACATAGTTGGACTTGATGATCCTTGTGGGTCCCTTCCAACTCAGGATATTCTGTGATTCTGTGATTCTTCTTCACCATTATTACTTCATGTTGTTATGTTTATGGATTAAACAGGAACAGTGACAGCCGGGGAAAATAAACAACATGCACACTTGGAAAGTTATGCCTGTGGAATGGTGCAGAAGGACCAAAAGACACATTTCCTGTGAGAAATTATTTACACATTTCTGGCTCTGTTCACCGCCAGGGTTTCATTAATGGTCTCCCCCGTCCTCAGGATTATGTGAAAGGGGAAATGAGATAACACCCAACCCGCCCTTCTGGCAGCACACCAGTCATCTGAACAGCACCCAGCAGCTGCACTTTGACTAACACCGTCGGTAGCCACTTTCCTTCCAAACTGGCAGCAGATGAGGGATCTCCCTGCCTCTCAGGCATGCTGTCACAGACCCGGGGCCAGCTGGCCGCTGCTAGCTGCCTTGTCTCCTTCTCAGCTCCTGCCTCCTTCCTGTCTCACCTCCCAGCCTTTCGCTTCCTACTGTCTCACCCATCAAGAGTCAGGGATATGAACGATTCCCCTCCTCCCTCCTCCCAAGGATACCAAATAACTTTGGCCTGCCAGTGTCTCTCCAGGGCACTGCAAGGACTTGCTCTGCTTCTCGACCTTGCCAGACGACGACAGTGGCTTAGCTTGTCAAGAAAGCAAACATACCCACAGCAGAAGGGGACATTTACTTGTCTCTGAATCTCAGAGCTACCCCAGGGTTCTCTGGCTGAGTGATGAGCCTGTCTGGACTTGCCTACCCAGTCAGGGCTGGACCACAGAGCAGAAGAGACAGTTCAGGCATAAATGCCTGACCCAACCCAAGTGAAAATTCAGAAAAAACTCCTTGCTGCAAAGGGACTGGATTTCTTTCAAGAGCAATTTGTTCAATGGAGCTGCACAGAACTATGTTACCTGTGGCAATTCCACGTGCAGCTATGAACTTCTGGGTTACTGATCGACTGCAGCATTAAAAACACTGCACCACATTTAGCAACACTACTAGAGGAATAAATTTAGGCAGCAGCAGAGAGAAAAACAAGTTATTACATATCAGAGCAGTGAAAAGGAGCTCAGTGAAACAGCTTAATTGTTTGGAGGGGAAACTCCAGTGAGTCATCCTTTACAATTTCAAGTATTCTCAATACAATCTCTCACAAGACTGCAAAATATTGTAAAGATTCAGAGGCCGTGGGCTCTCTCATTCAAATATCCTGCCTAAAAGGAACTGCTTTGACTATTGGACCTCAGTCACATTACCAGGTGGGTCCTCAGTTTGAATGAATCTGCCATTCAACATGTAACTGCCTTGAAGTTTTTCATTACATACTGGTTGGCGTATTTGCACACTGGACAAACTACAGAAATTATTACCATATATGTGTAGCACTAATGACTTCTGTGCTCACCATTCACCCTCCCACCTCACCCACCATGCTGGTTTCCTCTCCCGCCCTTCTTTCACCCTATTTTGGGAGACAGAGAAACTGAAGAGTGCAAAGACATAAAAGAATTCACCTCCTCCAAGCAGAGGGACTTTTGAACCAACTGGAAATGCATTCAGTGTTGCTTCCTGAAGGCCACAGTAGCCTGAAGCACTTTTTTCCAAAGTGACAGCCCTTTCTGGTCCATATGCCTGCCTTGCATGACAATGCAGTAACCCTCAAGAACTCCTTCACTCCTTCAGGTCAACAGCATTGGGGTCATGCACCTGCAGAAATTATCCCAGCACCCCCCCCCGCCCACTCTCCCCTCCTTCCTCAAATACCCTTTGGCTTATCCAGGGACTTACTTTCCCTCTCAGTGCTTTTAGAGTAGCATAGCAGGCATGTGGAGAATTATGAGCAGCAACACAAACAGAAGTGTGTCCTGCAGGTTTAAACCAGTAAGGAGAAAAATGATATCCTTCAGAAGATAGTGAACAAAAAAACCCCAAAACGAAACAAAAAAACCCCAGTTCAACTCAAGCAAAAGGCTTCTGAGCAAAACACTCATTAGCAGCACAGTCCCGCCTCAGCTAGATTGGTAGCTTGTCTGTTAGCCGAGCTGGGGGCTCTGGCATTTAAGAGCTGGGTCTGAACGCACTGGCTGGGGACACAGCTAGACAGATGTCCATCTGTCTGTCCCTCCCACTCCTTTCTGCCTACTCATTTGACCGAGTTTTTAAACCAGGCACTGTCAAGAGAAGTGAACAACTCCCCCTGTGCCAGCTGTCCTCTTGGGTGGCTACATTTGTAACTCCAAACAGGGTAAAGTTGCAGGTCCATCTAAAGCTCACCCGGCTGCCACTAGGAGCAAGATCCAGCTCGTGTGCCCCACCAGCAGCCATCCTCCAACGAGCCTTGGCAAGGCTCCTGCTCTTTTGGTTTTGGAGAGGGCGGCGAAGCACTGCTCCAAGAGAAAAAGGAGTGGCAGGATGGGAGGAATCCAGGCCCAGAGGCACAGCATAGCAGACCAATTCGGATGCTGCCTGAGTCACTCCCCATTTGCTGTGCCTCACAAGCCCTGCAAACTGCAGCATCACACTCGCTCCCTCAGTCACCCACTGCCTGACTGTGCCTCTTCGCCTTTCAACAGGCCTTGGTCAAGTGAGCATGAGGTACCAGGTACTTCACGTCAGGAGAAGCCAGCTCTTTTGCCTGCACGAGGAAAACAGAGAGCTCCTATTCAGATCATGTGGATGCATTCAGTTGTTGCAGGCTGCAAGCACTGCTTCCCTTTCAGCCAGACCCTTCCACTTACGTCTTCTGTTGGAGAAGGGGTGGTGTTCAGCCCAGTTACCTGGGAATTCATTTCCGTACACAGCGTCGAAATGCTGGGAGGAGGCTGCATTTCCAGAGGGCTGAATTCAGCAGGGTCATAATCAGGTGGCAAATAAAGGGAAAAAAGAAAACTGATTTAGAGCTGTGGTCTGCAAACTAGTTTCATCATGTACTTCTACCAGCAAAAAAATGTTGAGTGTGCACCTCCAATATATTTATTTATAAATCATGTGCATGCACTGCTGAAGTCCTAATATTTTCTTCTCACAGCCCAATCTATTGTCTTGTGCACACATAGAGCTTTAGAGACTGCTATGCCAGATAACATGGTGACAGGGACCACTTGATGCCAGAATCAGGACACATAACAACTAGCAGACAACTGCTAAAACTCAAGTGATGTCTGATGTCAGCTGAAGGGATTTATAGACAAACAGTGAAGCAGATAGGAAACAAAGACCAGAGCAGGATAGCAGGAGGTTGTATCTTTGCACACATCCTGTTCCCTTTTCAATTTCACCTAGTCTTCTCCAAAATACTCATCCAAGGAAAGTTGTCCCCAGACAGCCCTTCCACAACCTGCTCTCCTTGGCAAGGACTAAAGCAAGGATCACACCAAGTTCTATCCTTCTGCAGTTCTATCTGCTCAGAAGTGCTGCTTGTGGGCTCTGTAAAAATGAAGAGCATGTGAAGGGCCAGAGAAAAAAGTGCACCTGTTCCCACAGGAAGACTGCAGTGGTTGAAGAGCTGTTTCAGTTTGACTTGGATAAACTGGAATAACCATCCTTCTTTGGACTGAAAGATGACTTTTTAGGTTTAAGTTTAAGGCAGATGCCATGCACAACTCACGCCTGGTTCAAGAGGGGCATGGATACACCAACTGTCATCTGCTCTCTGCCCATCATGCATGCTCTTAGGCCACCACAATCATCAAATACTCCAGGGCGATTTTCAGGTAGCATGCATCTCAGGAAGGAAAAAGAAAACAGAAAGAAACAGACCCAAAAGAAAAACAGCACAAGGCTTCTTTGGAGCAAGAGGGTGTGGTATTTTGCAGAAATTTTTTCCCTTAAAAGTAATTTTTCAAGTCTCTGTGAACACACACCCTTCAAGAAAGAATGTGAAGAGAGAGCATTCACAGGGATCCTAAAAGCAAGCTAAATATGGGTTGCATACAGAGACTGTTAAGCATATAAATAATGTTCAGATAAAGATTTACTATTACAGCATACCCTTATCAAGCAGTTACAAACAGAGGTCTAAAGTCAGTACTAATCTGCAGCGTTTTTTGGCACATCATTTGTGCTTCCTCTGACAACAAACATTCCCATTTCTACTTCCATGTACTTCTAACTGCTGTTAAAATAGCAACTCATGAAGTTCAGGAGCCCATCAAGTACTCGGCATATAAATATAAACATTAACATCAGGTGTGAGGTAAGGCACAGGTTACTTTTATTTGTGTGGAAAATAGGGCAAATGTAGAAGAATAAGGGCAGTAGAAGAACTCTTATTAGAACAATATGCTTCTTTTTCCCCTTTAATTCATTCCCTTGCAGTAAGTTTCACATTTATAATCATGGTAGGAATAGATGAGGAAAACACAAGCCCTAGAAGGAAATGTACTTGAAGCTGGGACCATAAACACTCAAAACTTATGAAGAACTAACCTGAAGATACTGCTGCCATACAGCTCCAAAAAAACCCGGTGCACTTCCTTCAGAATAACCATCACCACTCTCATTTGAACATGAGATTTAGCAGAAGAAACTGCAATCCCCAGATGTTGTGCCTAACAAAAAGCAAACACTGATTTTGTTTACTAGATATTCCAATAATAGAAAGAAGTTACTTCCAAAATTTGCTTTCTAAGTAACACAGAGCTGCAAGGGTGCCAAGTTATTTTGAACACAGCCCACACCAGAATTCATTCAGGAAAGCAAAAAAATGGCAGCGCAAAGCATCTCTGTTTTACTACCATTTTTAGATCATGACAATGCCAATAACATACAACTATTGACCTTGATGCATGGAAAGAGTACCAAATTAATTTTTCAAAAGTTACTTTGCTTGTGTAGCAGACATCTTTTTTGGTAGCTCTGATTTGCTACTGAAAAACGAGGCATGAGTCCAAAGCAAATAGTGAGTGTGGGGGGAAAAAAATAAAGGTCTTTGAATAATAGTCAGAAAATTTTTCCACTAGTTTTTCTGATAGAAAGAAACAGAGGAAGAAAAGTATTTTCATGTGAAACCACACATGGAAAAACAATTTGTGCTCCCTCAACTTCAGGAGGAAAAAAAAAAAAAAACATAGGAAGTTTTTATTTAAAAAAAATAAAATAAAACCAAGCCAACCCAAGGCAAAAGCCACATTTGGAAGACAGCAGCTGGGTCATGGGAATCCTGCCCCCTGCAGCATCTCCCACACCCCCCAGTCCCTGCCTCACCCCAGGCACCACCCCAGTGCTGCAGGAGGGTTGCAGCTCTGCCATGCTGCAACCTGAGAGCAGGGACAACCAGGGACAAAAAGAAAGGCTGTGAAGATAAAACCTGGGAAGAGACAGTTGGCCAGAGTGTGGCTGACAAACCCCACTGGAGATTGAAGAGACACTTTTGACTCCTTTTTGCTTATGTAAGAGCTTGAAAATACACTGGGCCAGTACAGAAATGCAGAAAAAAGACACCTCCCATCCTAAATGCTGAAAATTACAACAAACAAGCCCAGGTGAAAAAAATTCAGTAAAAAAGGTGATGTTGGACATGTGATCCAATTCATTTCCAATCTTCTCTGTCAGGCTAGGCCCTTGGCTGCTCTTTCAAGCCATTTCAAGCTACTTCAAACTTCTTTCAGTTATTGCAAATGAAGCAGCTCAGATGGGATTTGCCAAAGCCTATGCTGGGAGCATTCTGCCCCCCACACAGAAGCAACTGCAGACATGTCTTCCAGCAGGACCACCCTGGGAAGAGAGACTCCCAGGAAGGGGGCACAGAGGCAGCAATGAGCAGGGACAGACAGGGTAGAAAAAGCTGGTACAGTAAGAGAGGACTTCAGATGACTGAGGGTGGGAGGGAGGGGAAGGCAATTGCCAGGCACAGCCTGTAACAGGAAACAATCCAGTTTCATCCTGGAAACTCCAACAACCCACCAAGTCCCAATATGTTCCAGATTTAGTAGCGGCTAGCAGTAAATGCTTGAAAAGCAAGCACAAGAGTTCCAGTAAATGGATTCAGAACAAGAATACTGCCAGAGAAGATGATATACACTGCTATTAGATATTACATGAAATGGAAGTGAGACCAAAGGGAGAACCTTCAAAAAGATAGTTGAGGAAATATATCTGTACTTCTGCTGAAATCATCTAATTGTTTGGGTTGACCCTTCAAGACCATCTAGTTGCAACCCCTTTGCCATAGCAGGGACACCATCCACTAGCTCACATTGCTCAAAGCTCCATTTAACCTGGCCTTGAATACTTCCAGGGATGCAGCAACCACAGCCTCTCTGGGCAACCTGTTCCTGAGCCTCACCACCCCCATACTAATGAATTTCTTCCTAACAGCTAATGTAAATCTACCTTCTTCCAGTTTGAAATTGTTAGCCCTTGTCCTATCACTACACTCCCTGATAAAAAATCCCTCACCCTTTTTTCCAGTAGGCCCTCTTTAAGTTCTGGAAGGCTGATACCAGGTCTTCCAGTGCCTTCTCCAAGCTGAACAACCCCAACTCTCTCAGCCTGTCCCCATAAAGGAGGAGCTCCAGTCCCTGATCATCTCCATGGCCCTCCTCAGGACCTACTCAAGCAGGTCCATGTCTTTCCTGTCCTGAGGACTCCCGAGCTGGACACAGGACTGCAGGTGGGGTCTCACCAGAGCAGAGGACAGGGCAGAATCACCAACCTCGACCTGCTGGCAATGCTTCTTTTGATGCAGCCCAGGATGCCACGGGCTTTCTGGGCTGTGAGAGCACATTGCTGGCTCATACTCAAGTTTTTCAACCGTTAATATGCCCAAGTTTTTCTCCACAGAGCTGCTCTCCATCTACTCATTACCCAGCCTGTGTCTGTGCTTGGGATCGCCCCGACCCAGGTGCAGGACCTTGCACTTGGCCTTGTTGGACTTCCTGAGGCTCTCAGGGGTCCACCTCTCAAGCTTGTCAAGATCTCTCTGGATGGATCCCTTCCCTTCAGCATGTTGACTGCACCACACAGTCATTGGTAAACTTGATGAGGGTGGACTCAATCTCAGTGAACGAGAACAGCTTCAGATGCTCAGCAGTTTCCAAGAGGGGATTCATAACCCAATGTCTTCTCTTCTTGGAATCATTACAGAAAAGCTGCTTTTAAAAAATACAGATTTAAATTACCTTAAACCATCCTCTGCATAAGAAACACATGGAACTTTTAGAGAGGGTCCAGAGGAGAGCCATGAAGATGATCAGAGAGCTTGAACACCTCTTTTATGAGGACAGGCTGAGAGAGTTGGGATTCTTCACCCTGGAGAAGCAAAGGCTTCAGGGGGACCTTACAGCAGCCTTTCAGTACCTAAAGGGGACCTACAGAAGGGGAGGAGAGAGACTCTTCACCCAAGTAGAAAGCAATAGGACAAGGGGAAATGGCTTCAAACTGAAGGAGGGAAGATTTAGATTAGATGTTAGAAAGAAATTTTTTACCCAGAGGGTGGTGAGACACTGGAACAGGTTGCCCAGAGAGGTTGTGGATGTCCCATCCCTGGCAGTGTTCAAGGTCAGGTTGGATGTGGCCCTGAGCAACCTGGTCTAGTAGGTGGAACCCTGCCCATGGCAGAGGAATCGGAGCTACATGATCTTTAAGGTCCATTCCAACCCAAACCATTCTATGAATCTATGAATCCTGTACCTAAAACTTGAAATCAAATCTGATTTCCACAAAGAACATGCTAAAAGTAGCCCAAAGTGCTTTTAAATTCTGGTATTTCCATGTCCTGACCTTCAGCTTATAAATGCCAAAAGATATTAAAACCAAAAATGAAATCAACCCTGAGCTTTAACACCCAGCACCAGAAACCATGGAACAGCAACTAGATACTGGAAGTAAGGGGCAAAGGAAGATAAAACTTCCCCTGTGGTCAGATCAGCCACAGGATTTCCACTGAATTCCTTTCAGCAATGCAGACCTTCATTAATACAATATTTGTACTTGGATAAAGTACAATAGAAATGCATATTTTTAATAAAGTCTTAAGGAATGTAATGAGGCCAACCATGCCAAATACCTGAAGGGGGGATGACTGTTATTGCAGGCACTGTGCTATGCTACAGTCGCCCTCTGAACAGGGGCCAGAAGAGAACATCATGCTTATGGGTTCAGAGCAACACCCTCTACTTGGGGTGGAGGAGGATGCTGGACCCCAAGGCCAACCATTAATGTATGCTTAGACTGCTCAAAGGCACCTTCCCAAATACAGAATAACTGGTTCAATCAATCTATAACTGAAGGTATTAAAGGATTTGTAAAACAGACACCACTGAAGAACAACAGAGACTTTTCCTCCCCCTAAAGCAGGAGACTGATGCCAGTTCAAGAGCACCTTACTGCTGATGGTCTTAGGAGCAAGGCATTTGGGAAAGCAAAGGCTTCCTTTGTTTGCTTTTAAGCTCTGTCTTTCCTAAACAAACAATAACAAACAAAAAAATCTGTATACTCTTCCTGGCCTTCCTCTCTGACCTTCAGCAAGCTGCAGTCTCCTTGAAATCTCAGTTCAGAGACACAGTTTATGTACAGCCCATTGCTCAGCTTCTCAGGCAGGATAAATCATGCTGCAGCAAAACGGTGCCGAGTACCAAACCACTATAGCCTCTCCTCCCCAGATGGTGCTGAGTACCAAACCACTAGAAAGTCTTCTGTCCAGATTATACATGTTTTAAAAAATATTGGGAGGTGACCTGTCCTGGTGCAAAACCTTACTAACATCAAGTTATCTTCAGCCTTCCCACTGCTGGCATTAACTCTGTGCTGTGTGCTCTGCCCAATTAAACAGAAACATTAGTACCTGAGCATGTGTCTCACCAAGTGGCATCATACATGCCCAGCCCTAAAGCTACATTTATCTTCATATAAGGTGTGTCCCTGACCAACACTAGCCATTTTTTGTTTCAGAAATTGAGATAGGAATGAGGGTTGTTTACAGCATAAATGAAATGTGCCAGTACTGTTAACTGGAATAAAACATATCTAAAAAGTGCTAGCCTTTACTCTTATGGCAACATTTCAAATGTCGAGGCCATACACAACATGCTCTAGAAATTCAAGTCTGGATTCCCTCCTGGGTGACTCATCAGAGAGCATCACCATTATAACCCTCCCTCAGAAAAAGATTTAGAAGACAGATAACTTGTTATATATATGAAGCTAGGCAAACCCAAGTTTTTAGGCCTCTCAAAGAGACACCACTTTTTTTGCAGTCGGTCATCTTTCAGTCTTCAGAAGTGCTTGGGGAGAGGCTGAGTGAGATCTGTCATCCCTCCAGAAGAGCAGTGAGGAGTTCCTTGATTTCCACCCAACCCTCTGACCAGTCATGCAGGTGAAAACCCAACCACCATATGGACTCTAAGCTGGCCAAGTTACTTTTCAGAAGTTCCTCTCCTCCTCTGCTCCCACAACTAAACCTTGCTACCACCACACCTGTGAGGCTGGAGTGCAAGGGCAGCCACAGATGAGCACTGGGTACTCCTTTTGAGGCACCAGCACTGAGCTGAGAGCGGACATCAGGATGGACCAAGGCACTTCATCGCCCCACTCGTGACGAAGACTGTATGGCCACAAAACAAGCCTGGGGGAAGGAGACATCTAAAAACCTCCTGGGCCTTGGAGAGATCCTCCTCATTTTGTTGGCTTTTAGCAATCCTTGCAATCAAATTCCTCTCATGTTGCCACACCTTTGGGGACGCTATGACATGAATACGGCTGAGGGGAACCCCTGTAGGAAACACGTTCCCAGGGCCCACCAGTGCCTAATCAGCAACACCAAACTAGTGCAAGCACCTGTTTAACAACACATTTGGCTGTCACTATTGCCAGTGATTCTTCTGTTAACACTGCCTTGAAACTATCCCCTTCAGAAGCTGGCTTTTCCACATGTATTCATAAAGGAGGTATTAACAGGTAGCTCTGAGCAGCCTGACTCAGTGCTCAGCATTCAGCAGAAATCACCAGCCTTGGATAAATCAATTAAGAACATGAATGCAATGCAACATACACTCAGATTATGGTTTCAGCAACTTAATGGACAAATCATTACAGTTGTCCAGAATAAAATCCAGTTCATGGGGGAGTGGGAGATGACACCAAATGAAAAGGAGTCGTGCCTTTACCTTTAGATGTGCTGTTCCTAATGTCATTGAAAAGTACCGTTATAATATAATAATATACTGTTATATGTAAGACAAGAAAAATTGAGCAAGCAGCACAAATACAGCAACCACAGTGACATACATTCTGTTTCCTTCTTTCTTTCTTTTTCTTCTTCTCTTTCTTGCCTTTCTGCCTTCACTTCTTTTCTCAAGTGCTCAGCCACAGGCATTTCAGAGCCCTGTGGCTTGTGGGATGCACTGTGATTAAAAACCCCTTGGCCAAGCTGAGGTATAAAGGCCTTCTTCCCTGCTGCTGTTTTATTCACATACATCATTTCCTAATCACTTTTACAAGCCATAGAACCTCTCCTCTGCTCTCCCTTTCTCTTAGTCAAAATTTCACTACTGCAAAATTCTCCCAGTGTGTGGCACAGGCAGCTGCTCCTCAGATCAGATCCATGTGTGCCCAGGAGATCACCTGGACCTTACGTCAGCCATGAGATGCAGTAACAGGCCCTCCTAGCTCACAGGCAGGTCACCACGAGTCCCACAAGCCCTGACTCCACCCCACTCCTATCCACTTGCAGTAGTAACTCCACTGCCAACCCAAACCTTGTCTCCCTTTCACAAACACAACACACTCCCTGTGAAATTCGGTCCCCAGAGCTAATGCAGGCTCCCGTGAAGAGACACCTCCTTCTTGCTTACCCTTTCATAACTGGTTTGTTTGCACTGAAGCCAAAAGACCAATACACAGGTCATCAGCCAAGTGGCTACTAGGATAAAAATGTAAATTAAGTTCATAGATTCATAGAATGGCCTGGGTTGAAAGGGACCTTAAAGATCATCTAGCTCCAACCTCCCTGCCATGAGAAGGGATGCCACCCACTAGAGCAGGTTGCCCAGGGCCACATCCAACCTGACCTTGAACACTGCCAGGGATGGGGCAGCCACAACTTCTCTGGGCAACCTGTTCCAGTGTCTCACTACCCTCTGGGTAAAAAATTTCTTTCTAACATCTATTCTAAATCTTCCCTCCTTCAGTCTGAAGCCATTTCCCTTTGTCCTATTGCTTTCTACTTGGGTAAAGAGTCTCTCTCCTCCCCTTCTGTAGGTCCCCTTTAGATACTGAAAGGCTGCTGTAAAGTCCCCCAGAAGCCTTCTCTTCTCCAGGGTGAAGAACCCCAATTCTCTCAGCCTGTCCTCGTAAAGGAGGTGTTTGAGCTCTCTGATCATCTTCGTGACCTCCTCTGGACAAGCTCTAAAAGGTCCATATCTTCCTTATGCTGAGGACCCCAGAACTGGATGCAGTTCTCCAGGTGGGGTCTCACAAGGGCAGAGCAGAGAGGCAGAATCACCTCCCTTGACCTGCTGGTCATCCCTCTCCTGATACAGCCCAGGATATGGTTGGCTTTTGGGGCTGCAAGTGCACATTGCAGGCTCATCTCCAGCTTTTCATCCTTCTCTGCAGGGCTGCTCTCAATGAGTTCATCTCCCAGACTGTATTCACACCTAGGATTGCCCCAACCCAAGTGCAGGACCTTACACTTGGACTTGTTGAACCTCATATGGTTCTCATGGACCCACTTCTCAAGTTTGCCCAGGTCCCTGTCCTTCTGGCATGTCAACTGCACCACTCAGCTTGGTGTCATCTGCAAACCTGCTAAGGGTGCACTCGAACCCATTGTCTACTGCATTAATAAAGATGTTGAAGAGCACCAGTCCCAAGACAGAGCCCTGAGGGACACCAGCCACCGCCGGTTAAATGATACCAGTTAGCAGTACGTACTGTTAATAGACAACTCCTCCACACTGCACTGCACACGACTGAAGTAGAACTGCCATTTGAGTGCTGACCTGCACTGATTTGCTGTTCACAGTCTGCAGGACTGGATTTTCCTTTTTCTTTCTCACATCTACATGTGCCTGACAGTTTGTCAAACCATGCCAACCCAACTAGGGCAAGCAAAGGGCATTGCCAAGGCCTGCTGATAAGTGCTGCACATAAAACTATAGGGTTATATACTACAACAAAAACTTTTAAATTAAATTCAAGTCTTTTGTATGAAAACAAACCCAACAAACCCTGAAACAGCCTCAGTTACCACTTATAAGCAAGATATAAATTATACAAAATATATTTGGCTAGGTGTAAAATCCAACCCATGACAACATTAACTGAAGGCATTTATCTGTGGGCACTGTGGTGTGACACTGGGCAAGCATGCCATATCTATTTATCTATACATTTATCCTTTAAATGTGAGAAACAATAGATTAAGAAAATACCCTCCTGAGCTGTAGCTGTTACGAGACTGACCTTACTGCACCATCCAGACAAAGATAACTCAAAACAGAGGTAGTTTATCTGAGACACAGAAGCAACATTTCAAAACAACAGAATTCTTTTTCAAGTGTTAGTAGGCATTTTGTCCTGTTTGGCCATTGATGCTTCACTTATGGACCCCTGAGTCTAAACCAAACCCCATAGAACAGCACAAGAGAGTTTCAATTGGCTTCCAGACGAACTGGGCAACACTTACTGCAATCCATCTGCACCAAATCACTTAATTGCACTAATCTTTAGCACTATAAGGTTAGTAGCAACAGTAAACAGACAAACCAAACATACAGCCCAAGGTATTTTTGTGTTCCTAATGACATGCAGAAGATAATCAACTATTACCCTAAACTGGTGCAGAATTCTCTGTTCATATGCACGCAGTCTTAAGGGATTGTCACAAAGCTTCACTGGTCTATTTTTATATAGACCTGCAGATCTGAGAGGAACTTGATTTTGAACGAGGGAAAATCACCTGTAATTCTGACAGGTAATCATTTCAACTTTTATTGTAGAAGATGGCAAAAAGATAAATCAGGACAGCAATTTCTTAATCAAAACCTCTTTTTTTCTTTTCTCTTTTGGGGGAGTTTAATTTCTCCATTAGAGATTCAATTCCTGTCTAAGCTACAAGACTCTCATCTAACTGAAAGGCTATTAACATGACAGCAGCAACAGCAAGTGGGATGTGACAGTAAATTCTTAGGGCTTGTTCACAGATGGTTCTGTACCAGGGCAAATTGATATCCATTCCCAAAAGCATGCCCCAACTCTTTCAGCTCTAGGAGGTAAGAAAGACAAAACTGACATTCTCAAAGTTGGGGCTTTTTGAAGGGGATGTTTTTGAAACCTGTTCCTCAGGTATTTTCATGCTGCTGTCAAGCAAAAGAGGAAGTAATCCCCATATTTTAAAATACCTCTGCAAAATCTCAGGCTGGAGATTAGGAAAAGGTTCTTCACTCAGAGGGTGGCTGGGATCTGGAACAGCCTCCCGAGGGAAGTTGTCTCAGCACCAAGCCTGATGGAGTTCAAGAAGCGTTTAGATAACACTCAGGCACATGGTGTGATTCTTGGAGTGTCCCCCATGGGTTTAAGAGCTGGACTTGATGATCCTATCGGGTCCCTGTCAGCTCAGTCAGTACTATGATACTATGAAAAGCTGCTCTGTTCAAAAGAATGCTAAATGCAGCTGGTTGTCCATCTCATTTCCCTCTTGACACAGAAATGCAGAAAGCCCCTTTTTGAATCACACTCCTCCAGTTTTAAGAGGTGGACACATTTCTTTCCCCTTTAGAAGACACTTCTCTATTCCCCTGTATTCCTGGAAGAAATCAAGGGGCAACTAAATCTTCACCCTCCCTGGGTTGCTGGCCTCAACTCCTGTGAGATACAGCCAGAGGAGTGATGCAGATAGTGACTCTGCGGAGAAAGCTCAAGTGAAGCAAGCAGCAGTAAGTTCCTGACTTAAGCTGCAGTTTCCTCTTGTGTCTCCCCCATACACAAGTTAGGAGGGCAATAGTTTCACATAGTGGCCTCGTGTCTCCATCTTGAGAGGGAAGAGAGTCACTGCTGTGGTTCAGGTTGATGAAGCATTGAAGATGTCCTCTCTAAAAACCCACAGAAAATGCCTGTTTACAGAACCCAAGAAACAGGACACACCTAAGCTGTTAGAAAACCCAACATCCTAACGTGCCATGATAACATAATAAAAAATGATAAGGCACATAAGAAAAAAGAACTTATTTGGGTGTTGAGAAAAGACAGGAGAGGTGGCATCACCACCTGGAACAGTTGCCAGGAGGGCTCCCACACCCATGTCACTGTGCAGGCTGCTGACTGCTACCTTATGCTTGGACACCCTCAGATGCTGGTGCTGTTTCTCTCAACTCCTTTGTTGAACAGGAAGCAGATTTTGCATTTCAGTGCATGAAGCCCATTGGTGTAGACCTGGTGGGTGTGCCTAGAGATGATGGCTGTCACTTTTATCATCCACCAAGTAGTTACTTTGCATACCACCTCCTTCTCTTGAGGTACAGGCAGCATCAACCTGCTGAGGGGCAGCTGCAGCTTTCCAGCCACGGTACTACTGCTGCTGTACCATCATCCACGGAGTTTTGAAAATGTAAGCAAGTCTTGCTGATGCATTTCTTGGTTTGGAAGAAAACTTCCCTAGGGGCATCCTGTGCTTGTTTATATACCTGAGCAGGCAATTGCTAGTAATATTTTGGACATAACATCCTATTGCAATACTTGTTTGTACATTAGGGATAAAGTTATGGAATAATATATGGCAGAATGACCAGGAAAAAAAAAAGAAAACTTGACATGTTGTCCTGCCACTCTTTTACCTGGTTGATTGGTTGAAATGTTTCACATGCCATGACAAAGGTTATCTCCAGCATTAGAACAGGTTGCCCAGGGAAGTGGTGGAGTTATCATTCCTGGAGGGATTTAAAAGGCAGGTAGATGTGTTGCTTAGGGATATAGTTTAGTGGTGGACTAGGCAGTGTTGGTTAACAGCTGGACTCAATGATCCTAAAGGTCTTTTCCAACCTAAATGATTCTATAGTTCTATATCTTCAGGAAGCTTATAAAGAGACTACAGTAGCACAGATGCAGTTTTACCCTCAAGTGAGCCACAGATGAGGCTGCATCCTGGCACTGCTACTGGGGACATGTGTCTTGACAGCTCCACACACTTGAGCTCTTGGCCCCAAGGAAATGAACATTTAAACTTATAACTTGATCCAGGTGAACTCAGGAATTTAACTCAAGTGCTCTGGGTAATCAGCACTGTATTGTCTCCAGACTAAATAAATTTGTTCAGAAATTTTTACTCAGCTACATTTCACTGTGTATTAGTTTCTGAAAGACAAGTATGTACTTTCTGCAAATTTTAATGTTCACTTTAAGATAAGAATATTTGAGACAAATATTACCAGCTCTTGTTCTTCCCAACTTCTGTTAATATCATAAGGGGAGAAAAGGAAACAAAACAAAGTTTTTAGTAAATGGAATTCTCTTAACATCTTTGCAACATTTCCACTCACGCATTAATGAAACATTCAGCACTATAATCTGAAATATTAGACGCTGATGGCACAAACACTTTTTTTTGGCTTACTGTACTTTAGAACAACACAAACCATAGATGAACTTTAGATATTTTTGTAGAATGCAGAACAGTCTATTTTTAGTGTGATGAATTAAGATTTTCCTTCTAACTAGTTCAGGCAGACCCTGCCTCTCTCCAGCACCCCCAAGACCAGCTACGAGAACGCTGTTATTTAAACCATGAACACAGAGTGGATAACTTAGTTTTTCCTAGTTTGATGGAAACCCTTTTGATCTGGAACTAAGGCCCTGCTCATTCTGCACACTCTTTCATGAAAAGGGATTAATGATGTGTTAGAAAACTGGACTCAGCAGTTTGTCATTATATTCTCCCCCCACCATGGCAGGGAGAACTGGTAAATATCTGTAATGCAAATCAAACAAAGAGCATTACTCAACAAAGGAGGGAAAAATCCTTACCATTAACAGAATCACACAATGGTTAGAGTTGGAAGGGACTTTGGAGGTCATCTAGTCCATTCCCCCCTCTCGCGAGCAGGAACACCTATAACTAGATCAGATTAACAGACAACCTGACCCAGAATGGTTCCAGGGATGAGGCATTCACCACCTCCACTCAACCTGTCCCAGTGCTTCACCATCCTCATTGTCAAAAATTTCCTCCTATATCCAGTCTAAATCTCCCTCCTTCAGTTTAAAGCCATTATCCCTTGTCCTATCAGAACAGGTCTTGCTAAAAAGACTGTCTCCATCTTTCCTGTAGGCCTCCTTTAAGTACTGATAGGCAGCAATAAGGTCTCCCTGGAGCCTTCTCTTCTCCAACACCCTTCATGTCTACATGGGTGGGACACCAGAACCACTGGGAGGATGGAGCCCTTCTCCCCACAGATGACCTTCCACGACCACATTGCCAACACCCAAACCATCCAAGTGATGGCCGCAGTGGCTTGACCGGGCATGGAGCGTCTGCCCCATCACTTCCCTCCTGCAGACTCTGTCACTTATTTTTTGTAGGTACATGGAAACAACCCTGCTGCACATTTTAAAATGCTTTTATGGGCTTAACAGAAAATCCATTATGTAAATCAAGCCACTACACAGTTACATGTTATCAGAAAAAAGGCTACACCTATTTTACCTCAGATGACACAAACCACTCATTTTGTAAGTATACCTGCCTTGGGAATCTGTCCACGCTGAAACTGCTCTGAAAAGACATAAGTATCACACAACAGCATTGAACTCCTTGAATGTCTCTTTTTAAATACAGGTTCACAAAGCTATTTATAAATGACTAAATAGCCCAAAGTGAGCAGAAAGCTTTCTCATGAAACCTGAGCAATAATGCAATATCACTGATCCTGGATCCCCTACCATTTTATCATGTTCTAGTAACTTTCCCAAGAGGGATGTTAAGGATCCTCTTAACTGTACTGTTTACCTATCTCTGCATGGAAATGATAAAAATATTGATTTTCACATTTGTGACTCAGATGCAATTTGACACAAGAAATCCAAATTCCTCCTTGCAGTGTATCAGCTAAACAATTGCAAGCACAAAGACCTTCCCTGGTGCCAAAATGAAGCCGCGTGGTTAACACGTGGCACTTCAAATAGCACTTCAGTTTCTCTCTGCTTTTCAAAACAAAGCCCTGGTTCAGCAGCAGATCTTACAGAGGCTGGGGAAGGGGTGGATGTGAAGAGCAGGGTTTGCTAGGCAAGGTTTGCCTCAGATGTGAGTTGACACTGAGCATCCTGCCTTCCCTTGAGAACAGTGCTGACATCTGTACTGACCAGGGCAGAGTTGGGCACACTGAACTCCTCCCCCCACTCCCCCCCAAAACCCTTGGACCCTCTCTAGGTCCCACCGGATAGTCAGGGCAATCGTCCCCTGCATGTGACATTAAGAAAAGCATGGCTTTCTGTCTTAGACAAAGACTGGGAACTCTGACTGTTGGGCTTATGCTCTAAGTAGCCATGGGCCTTCTGCCCTTCTGCCTTTCCTCCTCTGACTGCAAGCCTATGACACAACTCATCCCCCACTGCCCTGGTCACACACTGAAGCTAAACATAGCCTGGTGACCTGATGGCTTTGTGCCACCACTTGAAGACATCCAGCTCCCTGAGTGGCATTGAGCATGGTGAAGCAATGCCACTTCACAGGGAATGTCACTCAAGTGGGATGCCTGGGTAGAAGGAAAAAGAGAGGAAAAAAAAAAACTCTGTGAAAAAGAGAAATTTTAACTGATGGAGATTTCAACACAGGGGGATTCATCCCAGGGCTGTGAGGACTTCAGTTACCCCCAGAGACTGTCCAGGCTCTACAGTTCTCTTCTTATTTTCTTTAAATGGGAACCTGAAACAGTTCTTCAGTGTTTGAACGAGCTGGAAACCAGCCAAAAGAATCAGCCTCACTGGCCTTTGGATTCTTTCAAACAATTAACAATAAGCTGCTATTCTTTGCTGTAATCATAGAAATCACACTTCTTTGATGCAGGATGGCAAACGAGCACGCTGAAGGGGCAAAAGGAGGGACATTTTTTCCATGAGATAAGTATGTAAATAACACCTACCCTGAGGACCATATTTATACAACTATTTCAGCAAGCAAGACTTTTGAAAGTCAACTATAATTCACTGATGAGAAAAGATCAAAGAAACGAACAGGAAGGCCAGGATGCAATCAAAATACTTGATCAGTGAGAGGTTTCTTATCTGAGCCATAAACTCAAGGGCATTTCAGTGGATGCTTGGGAGCAGAAAACACCATGACTGCTCAGGAGGCTGTGGCAGATGGAGCCCCTTGGGAGATGCTCCCTTCATGTCCTGCTGTCATCTCACCATCCCTTACAGCACCCACCAGCTCCTGCTCTCCCAGTGGTTTTGGTGCAGCTACGCTAAACAACCAAGGGCAGAAATCTCATTTGTTCTCCTTAATCCCACCACCTCCCCCACCAAAGTTAAATATTTGGCCTTCAGTTAAACTAAATGGATTTTTTTCCCCCCTTTTAAAGTAAAGTCTCACGATCCCCATGTGACCCTTGTGGGAGGACAGAGGGAGGCAGGGAGACCCCACCATGCACCCAGAGAGTGTCAGCTCCCTGAATGGCCAACATGGCTATAATGAGCTTTTAATTACTTCCTTTTCCTTGGTTTTGTTGTGTTTTATTTAAGAACAAAAGAAAAAAAGAAAAAAAAAAACACAGAAAATCCCAGTAGCTTAAGAAAAAGTATGAGGTCTAAAAATACATACTTGGTGAACATTAAAGAGCTCCATTTGGATGCACTTCACAGCAAACAGCTGCTTTGATAGTTTAATTTTTTTATAAAGCTAGCAAATTATCACTTTTTCTAAAGGCTTTACTTTTACTTCTTTGTATATTCCCTAGGTTATCAGTACATTTCCCTGGGCTTTTCTCACAGCAATAACCTTGTAACCAGAGAAGTACAGTAAACTCTGGGAACATCCAACTGTGTACAAACATTTAAAGCTCAGATACCCTAACACAAAACAAGTACCTCTGAGAAACAAACATTTCCAGATGTTTTAACATATTTTTATGTATGGACAGAGATATCTATATCTAAGATGTGACTCAGGCACGGAAAGCCAAAAGAATGTTCTCATTTCCTGAGGCTGGCTAACAAAAAGGAAAAAATGTGAATGAAGGAACAAAGATTTCTGAAGTCAGCTTTTTCTGAACAGCAGCAGCTTTAAAATGATCTGCTTCTATTCGTTTCTCCTGTGATCAGAACGTTACCTCCCTATTGCAACTGCATATACTTACAACAGGAAAAATACTTTGTTTTCTGGGATGTTTAGAAGTACTACAGAAATGTTGGACTTGGGAGGCTCCTGCCCTTCTCCTTCAAGCTCATCGACAGCTCCATCAAGTTCCTTTCCCACAGAAGCTTGCCTTGTCGCCTGGTATGGTGCTTGAGAAGAAGGAAGCAGCCATGTGCACTGTGGCTAGCTTACAGTTGGGTCTCTCTATGGTGGGACTCAGCCCACAGGACCTTACAGGCATAGCTCTTGCTCCATTTTTTTTTTCTCTACAGTACAAGTGGGTATTAACAGCATCCAATTCCTCTGAGACCTGAAAGGAGTGGGTGAAGCAAGCCCCTGGGCACCTTCAGATCATGAAGTCGTGTCATGCCAATAAATGTTAGGTAGATTTGGACAGGCATCAACGTGTTGCTGCTCTCCATGCCCTTTCTAACCATAACCTATGCATCCCAGAGATGGGATATGGAGTCTCCTTCCTCCAAATCCTCTGAAGGTGGGTTTCTACAAACTAGCTCTGCAACAGCCATGACAAAACCACTGTTGGGGTGGTGTCCCCACAGACAAGGTTGTAGGAGGCTACAACAAGCTGCAGAGGAAACATACTCAAATATGCTTTGAACTTTTCCTGGTTTGGGTTAGAACAGAACTAATTCTGTTCAGAGATTTTACTTTTCAGCTAAAGCTTCTCTGAGAAACTGCACTTTCTGAAACTTACAGCATGTTTGTACAGACACTACCAGCTTCTAGCAGTGATAAGACCTCATGCTTAGATTTACTACCAGGGACTGGTATGCAAAGCAAGGTCACTGCTAAATCTTGTGTCTCACATTGGGGGGTGCAGAGTAAAAGTTGCACCCTACAGGGAGGACCAGACAGGACAGATGACCCTAAACTGACCAGCTAAGTATTCCACCCCATTTAGGTAATATGCAATATTATAATAAAATCATAATAATAAATAAACAAATAATAAATATAATAAATTATTAATAAAATTACATTATAATAAAAAATTACCTATTATTAATATACAAGGTCAGTCCCTTCTTCTTTCCTCTTCCTCTCTTGCTCTTTTTCAAGGGTTGGCATTTGAGAACTGTCTATTCTGCCCTTGATCCTGATCCATAAGTTCCTGCATCCCGTACCAGGATCCAGGCCCTGAGTCTGACTCATCTGCTGCTGAGGCCTGCTGCTGCAGTATCATACCATCAAGGGGAGTTTGGGTTTGGTACTGGTTTTGTACACATTTGCATATATTTCATTTACCATTATTATTATCATTAAAGTAGTTTTCATTTTCTTTTCCAATCCACAAGTCTCTCCCTCTCTTTATTCCCTTTCCTTCCCCTTGGGGAGGGGAAGAGGGAGTAACAGGGAGCATCTGTCCCAGGGGTGGTGCACAGAACTGCAGCAAGCAAAATTGCCCAGGTGATCCTCCTTCAAGAACCTGCAGGCAGGTGATCCCTCTCCTAATGCCACACAGTACTGACATGTCCCTTCCCACACCGCACCAGAGACAGCTGCAAGCAACCCCCAGCCCCAACCCAGACCACTAACAAATGCTGTTCCTTCCTTTTTTAGATCCTCAGCACCCCCTCACAGGGCCCCACCTTTAACAGCCCTCTCTGAGGCCATAGGTACCCCATCCAGGCACAAATCCATGCTTCTTTGCATCCATCTTTGTTAGACATTGTCACAGGCTGCCCAGGGAGGTGGTGGAGTCACAGTCCCTGGAGGTGCTTAAAAAGCCTCTAGATGTAGTACTTAGGGACTTGGTTTAGTCTTAGGGACATGGTTTTAGACGACGGTGATAGGTTGATGTTTGGACCTGATGATCTCAGAGGTCTCTTCCAACCTCGATAATTCTGTGATTCTGCTGAAACAGGTATTCCCACCTTTCTCACATCCCTTCCTTCCTAACATCACTGCCACTCACAAGATCATGGAATCATGGGCTTTCAGCTGCCTCAGATCCCCAGTGCTGGCATGAGAGATACTGGGGCATAGGAATGCACGGTCATGCCAGTCAGCTGGAGCACAACCTCATGCTTAATTAAAATGTCTCTGTAATGACTGCCCATGGGAAGAGCAGCTGCCCTGGCATGGTCCAGAGATGGTCTGTCCTGCTTCATGACACTGCCCAGAGCTGGGTCTGGGAGATGGTCACTGCCAAATGAATCTCAGCCCACTTACCAGCAGACCCTGGCAAAAATAAATTACTTAATCTAGGCCAAATGGTCTCTCTACCACAAAACACAAGTCTTTCTGCTAACAATGCTGTTCAGAAGCTCATGGTGTCCATCTGCAAAGCTCCAAACTAAAATACAATTAACTTAAAACACATTCGATCTGTATGATGGTGCTTACTGCCACATCTTGCCACTCCACCTGGGTAATCATAACATGCTCATAACTCAGGGAACAGCATACTTCTGTGACACCATTCCAAACGCCCTACTGAGCCCATACCTTGCTTAGCCACCAGTGCCTCTACAAGAACATGTCAACACTTTAAAGCAGGGTCTTACAAAAGCACAAACAATATATGGGCATAGAGGGGCCACACAAGTCAACAGCTGTTAGGAGGCGGGGAAGAGGAGAAGAAAAATCTCCTGATGAAAAACGTGTCTCACATAGATACATGTGGAAACAAAATAGGTAAGGCTAGGTTACATTCCTTTCAAAGTGAAATAGTCAAATGTGGAAATGGTTTTCTTCTAACAGTTAAGAAGCAGGAAGGATTGCAGATGTGGTACTTAGGGACACGGTTTAGCGGTGACCTGACTGCTGGTTTAATGGTTGGACTTGATGATCTTAAAGGTCTCTTCCAGCCAAAAGGATTCTATGATTCTACTCTATGGTTCTATTTGCAAGCATTTCCTCACGATGGAGGATTCCCCTCCTTTTGCAAGCAGAGGCTGCTGTGCTGTTTCATAGAATCACAGAATATTAGGAGTTGGAAGGGACCTCGAAAGATCATCTAGTCCAACCCCCCTGCCACAGCAGGATTCCCTAGACCAGGTCACACAGAAGTGCGTCCAGACAGGGGCTGCCTTCCTCTGACTGCCTCCTAGCAGCCCATGGCCCCCCCCAACCTGCCAGGCTGTATTTCTCATCTCCAGATCAGAGTTGGAGCATGCCAGGAGACGCCCGGGAGGACTCAGGGATGCTGTGACCCTGGAAGGTGAGAGGCTGTCTCTCGCCCCCACTGGGCAGCAACCAGCGCCAGTGGGGATAGCCAAAAGTCTGCAAAGAGCTCTTGCAAAGCAGACTTTTGCCCCTCCCAGGGAGGTTTTGAAACTATTTCTCTGCGTGGTTTTCTCTACCCACATCAATCCCACAGCTGCTGCATGTCAGCGTGAGGTCTGGACAGGAGCCACTCTGCCATGTTGTTGCCTCCCAAATATTTGCTGGCGTTAACTGCATGGCTTTGCTGTGATCTTCCACAGTGCCTCCAACTACACTAAACCAAGATATTAATAGAGAAAACCCTTCTAAGTCTGAGCACAGCAGCTTCCCCACACAGCTCAGGCCACCCCAGGAAAGTTCATAAAATCATTACACTGCCATAGTTTCTCAGCTTATCCACACCGACTCCTCATCCATGATGTGTGCAATGAACCCCATGGTTTTCACTCTACTGTTCCCACCAGTTTAGGTTTTAGTCAAACAGCCCATTCACCAGTGTGTTCTCAGTTCTTCAAATTATTTCATGCAAGCATTGATGGAAAGAACCCTAAATGCACCAAGTCACTTGGGACTTACTGTCTTACCAAATTTTGTAGAAGTGTCTGCTAGATTTTTTAAATGAGTTAAAAGTGATGAAAAAAAACAACAAAGGATGACCAAGAATTGAAGGACTTCTTACACAAGGAAAAGCTATTAATAAGAAAAATCCAGAGCATAAAACCTCATCCTGGGTGCTAGCCTTGTAATGCTATTTCTCATGCATCTCAGGATATTCTAGACTATGCCATTTCTGCACAGGAACGTGGTTTCAGACTGCAGACAAGAAGTCCATTTTGGCCATAAATACTTTGTCACTGAGCACACCATCACCTCCTGTGCCCTGGACCTCACCAACAGCCTCCAGGTGCTGAGACAAATTCAAACTGTTTCACATCAAGGGTTATTAGGGTACACAAAACCAGCCAAGAAAATTACAGTATCTTGACTTTTTTTTTTTCCCTCCTGTATGCTTAAAAAACGTGAGTAAGCATTTTCATAAAGACACCACAGGAAGGGAAATGCTGAAGAAATTGCAAAGGAATGTCCTAATTTGAAGGTAAGAGTTAACCCCAGGGCACAGCCCTCTGGCTACTTTTTCTCTAATTGTCAGCCTGAATTAGCACTGTCCTTCCTTTCACCCTTTCTGCCTCAGCACCAACACTTCTGGACAAGCTGCAGGGGTGACATGGACTGTAACACATCACTGAAATGACAATGACAGCAGAGCACGTACATGCTCGATTCATGCTATGGATAGCTTATACAAGGGAAGGCTTAGGCTATCCAAACCTTCACTGTTGGTCTCTGTTCCCTTGTCATCAGCACCTGCCATAATGGAAAGACCTGATGGAAGTAATTTTCTTGCCAGCTTTCAAGCTGCTTTTAGCACAGCTAACAGTTAAATCCTCCCTCTATTGAAAAGTAATGAGAGATTGCATTATGCTACAGAGTGAAAAACCTTTAAATCAGCCTTTGGAGGAGAACTAAAGACAGATTAATCAGGATGTCTAACCTAACACACTTAGCACAAAGCCACAATTGCAGGAGCTGACAAGCTTGCCCTAAGTGCTTCAATAATAAATATTTTATTTCAACTTGAAAAAGGATTTGTTAACTATGTAAACCATCTCCATATATTGTGGGCCACTAACGCTTGCCCTGCAGTAACTGCATCGAGCCAGTTCTAAGAAAAAACCCTGAGCACTACAAGTGAGATCAAACTGCAGCATCACACGTAGCCTCTTCTTTATGGAGTCCAACATCAAAGCCAGTCACATGATGAAGGGCCCACATTTCTAAGCATCACAATCTACAGCAGAACAAGGGCTGTAAATCCAAGGAGTCTATGCTAGTTTTTCAAATGTAGTTATGCTCTGAATAAAGTGGAAGCTTGCTTTGTTCGGTGTTTTACTGCACGCTGGCCTGTAGTTACTGCCACAAAATAAAACAGAGTTTGCACTAGGAAACTACAAAAGCTCAAGCTAACAATGGTGCTGAACTGCAAGCTAGAAACGCCTAAGAAACCATAACACACCGTGTTCAGCTGGAAAAGCTGCCCACAAAACTCAGAAGACACTTCTAAAGCATTTAGCTCCAAGCTATCAGCCCCAAGCAGAACGCTCAGCAACCCCCAAGGACAGACCAGCACCCATCTACAGAGCACCAGCTACAGAGCCCACCACACATCCCTCCCTGCTCCAGGACAGGCTGATCTCCCAGCCTCATGCTGTGTGAAATGCCTGTGCCTCGGGTCTTCAGGTTACAGCACCAGCCTGCAAGTTCCTTTCACTGCAAAACAAAAGCCGCAGCAGTGATTCGAGTTCCCATTGTCTCCAGAACATGAAGAAAAACCCCAAGAAGTTAAAAAGTATTTCCTAGGACCACAGCAAACCCCACATGCGTACCTGCTGACCAGACATTTGCTGCTCTTCCATACACCAAATCTGCAGAGAGACCTCAAGTCATTCTTTCCTTTTCTTGTTTTCTTCCCCGAAACTCAGATTACTTAAATTCGGTAAATCAGAGCAAAAAGTCAGGATCTGAAATCCCTTAGGAGTTTCAGCCTGTGGAAGCCTCTGAGAACACCTTGTATTTTGTTTAAAAATTGCTTTTGAAAGAAATATTTGCATTTTTTCTGGTTTTTTTTTCCCTCAAAGAATCAAAACAATTTTTTCCATTAATTTTTAATTCCCTCTCCTTGAATTTTACCAAATTGAAATGTATCTTACCTTGCCCTTTTGTTTTATTTTGACCTCAACAGACTGCAAACAGTTAAAGAAAACTCCCTCTGCTAGAAGTCCTGCAACCAGCTCCCCTCTGGAGCTGAGCCCACAGCCTCTTCTCCCTGCCATGCTGCCTGGCCAAGCATGCAGCTCTCCATGCCCTGGCCAGCAGCTCCCTCTGCTCCCTTGAGCAACGCTTCAGTGAGAATCAACTGCACAGCACCGTCACCTCCTCAACCATGGCACAGTCCCTCGTCCTCCATGCAACACAGAGAGGGGCCAACCAATTCAGGTAACAGGCCCCAAGTCCAACCCTTGTTGGGCAAGCAGTTCATATTCAGAGTGCATCAGTGGGACACAAGGTTGACATGCATCCATGGGAGGATTTGCTTGGCCAAGAGGCAGCAGGGCTCATCCCTACTGCTGGGGAAGGATGCTGGAGCCACCAGCCATACCCTGGGATGGATGCTCTGCTGCCACCACTTCCCTGGATGTGCCGGCCACCACCTTGCTCGCTGCAGGATGAACCATGTGTATTATGTGCTGAAGAAGCTTCCCCTCAGACAACTTTGAGTGAGGTGGGCTCCTACCAGAGCTCTGCTACTTCACCTCAGCAAATTTCTACAAGCATAGGCTCTAGTCTGACTTTGTCCCAGAATTACTTGCTGTGCTGGGGCTGGAGCCTAGTTCATATCCTCAGAAGCATATACCAGCAGAGCAGCTGGCCCACTTCTTAACCACCCCAGCAGAACTGATGCCAACTATGCAATTGCTCTATATACATGGAGATAAGGGGTAGGGGCTGGAAAACGTGCAGATCCTCACAGTCATGAGATATTGACCCTCACAGCACACATACTGACAACCGAGCCACTTTTGGGAATACAGAATAATGCCTGGCTTGGAAGCACCCACCACCCACTAGCATTTTTTGGAACAGCTGAAGAAAAACCATTTACCTTAATACACGTGGACATCTGAATTACATTGTCATCTTTTTCTCAGCATGTAGCTGCACAGTAGCCAGAGCTAAAGTTGGCCAAAGCTGGGAAGACCCTGCCACCTCCCCTCCCTTGTCCCAAGGGCATCAGGGTGCAGACCCCAGGAGCAGAGGTGGCTCTGCAGCCCACAGTAGCCCCAACTTGGCTTGAGCTTGCTGCTGCCACAGTTTTTCTCCAAAGGCATTGTGCAAAGCTGGAGGAATGCTGAGAAGGAACCAGGTGCAGGAAAGATCAGGCTGTCTGTGAGCACCAGCAGCTGTCCTGGACCTGCAGCGTGAGCCAGGTAGAAAATTGCTTTTTTCCTCAACCCTAGGTTTCGACATATTAGAGCAAGGTTTGCCAAGCGCTTTAATTAGGGACATTTCTTCCCAAGAAACAACTTGAAGGGGTGCGGCTTTGCCAGGCTGGGCGATGAGCAGAGCAGTCTTTGCTCTCCACAACCCATCGCCATTAACCTTTCCCGAAGGTACCACGACTAGGTAGCTGTGGGATATGTTCCCACACGAATCTCACCACGCAAACCCGAGCAGTGGTTTAATGCTGCGCTTTTAGGACCATCACCTCCCCCCGGAACGGACCGCGGTTCCGGAAAGCATGCTCCTGCCCCGCTCAAAACGTGTCACAGGTGAGCACTCTGTGTCATCCCCAGGTTCGCCCTAACAAGGTGGCTCAGGTCACCTAAGCGCTCCTCAGGCGAGAGTGACCCCGGGGGTTGGTGTAAGGGTGAGGCGAGTCCTGCCGTGCCCACGACTCCGCCCGCAGGGAAGGGGAAAGCTTACCCCGTGACACGGGAACTCCACGGGGCAAGGAGGAGGCACCCCTGCACCCCCCCTCACCAGCGGGACCCCTTCCCGACACCATCCCAACCAAGGAACCACCTCGACGCCTTGCCCACCCGCCGCGGTCCTCGCTGCCACTCGCCCCCTGCCCCGTCGGGCAGGGGGAAGCGAAGCGCCTTTCCCGGGGCACGGGGCTACGTCCGGTGACAGCGGCCCGACCGCGCCGAGACAAAGCACCGCCCTCGGCAGCCGCCCGCCGCGGGAGGCGGGACGGAACTGGGCGGCCTCCGCGCCTCTCCTACCTGTTACAGGTCACCCCCGCCGCCGCCGCTCCTGCTGCTGATACCCCAGCCAGCATCCCGCCGCTTCCCCGCCGGGAGGAGCCACGCTGGGCGCGGTAATGGCGCTGGGCGGCAGCACTGCCAGCACCCGCCCGCCGCCGCCGCTGGAGGGCGCTCCGCCCGCGCCGCCGCTGCCGGGACCGGTAGAGGAAGGAGGGTCTCAGCGGAATGTCAGCACTGAGGTCCCGCTGCCGGCCCCAGGAGAGGCTCCCGGAGGGAAGTGAGTCCACCGCCAGTCCGGGAGAGGCTGCCAGGAGGAAGGGAGCCCACTGGCAGTCCAGGGTGTCAGGGGATCTGCGCCTTTCGTCAGCCCTTCGGGAGGCTCAGGGCTGGGAAGGAGGCCACAGCCAGCAAGCCCAGCAGAGTTTGGTGGAGCAGATGCTGGAGAGTGTCTGTTGCTGCCTTTTTTTTCTTTCCTAGAACAGAAAATTGCTATCAAAACAATTCCAAATATTTTCACTGTTTCTTACACGTTTACACGTGGTTGCACAGCAGGGCACTGCTGGGATCAGGAGAGCTGTGGCCTCACCTTAAGGAGCTAGATGCCCTCAGGTATTTGCTGGAGCGAGATTGCATTTTTAATTAACATGATTAAAAATATGTAACAGTACTAATAAGCAGTCCTGCAGGGAAAGGCCAGCACCTCCCTCAGCCACCTTCTTTAGAAAGTAAACACCGAGAAGTAACCTTCAGCATCAGAGCTGCCAAACCTGAAGGCCCTGCTGTCCTCGGAGAGAAGCGATCACATTCCAAACCCTACACGTTCCAGAGACCTGCGGACAAAGGAAAAAAGCATTCTAGAAAACGTAGGATTATTAAGCTATCTGTGTTGCCACCCACTGCCATCCTTCATATCAGAACAAGGAAGTGGTGTGGTGAAAAGAAAAATGCAAATATTTGACTGCCAAGATTAAGGAAGTCTCTATATGGCTCCAAGAAGACCATATGCTCGAGGAGTACGTTAAGCCAGTGAAAGTCAGCACAGGCAGGTACAAGGCAACGTGTCAGGAAGAGTAATTAGTGTACACAGAGTACATCTACTTCGGTATCTATTAGGACCAAGAAAAGAATGTAAATATATGTGACTATAATTCACAAAACCTGTGGCACAAGCATGATCCTGGACAGAACTACAACTAGGAAGACACAGAAACATCAAACAGTCTGTCAGATTTGTGTTTGTTTGCTCTGTTCACTTTTGCTTGCCAAGTTTAGGAATCCAACATAGCAAAATTTTAGCATCACAGGGAATACATTTCTGCACAAAGAGGGAAATAAACTATGTGGTTGGAAAAGGGAAGGGATGGTATGCCAGAAAAGGGGGAGATAGTCTTTCCCCTCTACTCAGCACTGGTGAGGCCACACCTGGAGTGCTGGGTCCAGGTCTGGGCTCCCCAGTACATACAAGTGGCCACACTGGAGAAAGTCCAAGAATGGCCACTAAGACATCTAAAAGACTGGAGCATCAGTCCTATAAGGACAGGCTGAGGCAGTTGGGATGCACCTGCAGGTGCTGAGGGAGCTGGCAGAAGTCATTGCCAGGCTCCTCTCCATCATCTTTGGTAAGTCCAGAGGAACAGGAGAGGTGCCTGGGGATTGGAGGAAGGCAAACATCGCTCCAGTCTTCAAAAAGGGCAAGAAGGAGGAGCTGGGTAACTCTAGAGCGGTCAGCCTCACCTCCATCCCTGGAAAGGTGATGGAACACTTTATCCTTGACTCTGCCTCTAGGCATATCAAGGATAAGGGGGTCATTGGGAGCAGTCAGCATGGGTTTACCAAGGGGAAGTCATGTTTGACCAACCTATTAGCCTTTTATGAAGACATAACTGGGTGGATAGATGAGGGTAGGGCAGTGGATGTGGTTTATATCAATTTAAGTAAAGCATTTGACGCTGTCTCCCACAGCATCCTTACAACTAAACTGAGCAAGTGTGGTCTGGAAGATTAGGTAGAGGGGAGGATTGTGAACTGGTTGAAGGACAGAAGTCAGAGAGTCGTTGTCAATGGGATGGAGTCTAGCTGGAGGCCTGTGTCTAGTGGAGTCCCTCAGGGGTTGGTACTGGGACCACTACCTTTCAATCTATTCATTAACAATCTGGCTGAGGGAACAGAGTGTGCTCTCAGCAAGTTTGCTGCTGACACTAAACTGGGAGGAGTGGCTGACACACTGCAGGGTTGTGCTGCCATTCAGCGAGACTTAGACAGGCTGGAGAGTTGGGCAGGGAGACATTGAATGGAATTCAACAAGGGCAAGTGTCAAGTTTTGCACCTGGGAAAGACCAACCCCATGGATCAGTATAGGTTGGGGATTGCCCTGTTGGAGAGGAGTGAAGGGGAGAGGGACCTGGGCGTCCTGGTGGATGGAAGGATGATCATGAGCCAGCAGTGTGCTCTTGTGGCCAGGAGGGCCAATGGGATTCTGGGGTGGATTAGANTTCTGTGTGACCTGGTCTAGGGAATCCTGCTGTGGCAGGGGGGTTGGACTAGATCTTTCGAGGTCCCTTCCAACTCCTAACATTCTGTGATTCTGTGACTGTTCAGCCTTGGAAGAAAAGGCTGGGGGGCATCTTATCAATTAATACAAATATCTGAAAAGAGAGAGTGCAAAGAAGATGAAGCCAGGCTCTTTACAGTAGAGCCCAGGGAGCAGAGGCAGTGGGCACAAACTAAAACACAGGAGGTTCCCTCTGAACATCAGGAAACACTTTTTCACTGGGAGTGTGACTTAGAACTGGTACAGGTTACCCAGGGAGGTTGGAGAGTCTTCACCCCTGGAGATACTCAGAAGCTCTCTGGACATGGCCTTGGGCAATGAGCACTAAGTGGCCCTGCTTGAGGAAGGAGGTTGGACAAATGACTTCCAGAGGTGCCTGCCAACCTCAACCACTCTGTAATCCTGTTAAGAAATGAAACAGACCCCCAGCAAAAAAAGGAAAAAACCAACATAACCCCACTCCGCACCCCAAAACCAACCCAAACCACCCACTTATTTTAATGAGTCTGTCAGCAGAGCATCCTTCTATCATCTAAATAAGTACTCATTCTGTGCCAGCTGAATGTAATAGTACCCTTTTGTTTTTTTTCTAATCAACTTCAGGCAGTCTGCCATCACTTGTAGGCAGCTTCATGAATGTCTTTAATTAACCTCAGCTTGTCTGCAAGGATTTTGGGGCCTCTCCCATTGCACGTCCTCCGGGGGAGCTGTATGAGGCAGTTGCCTCTGGCTGCTGAGCCCAGCTGAAGAGCTGCACCTCCGAGCAACATAGCCTGAAAAAGGGGGGGAGGTGTCTGGGCAGACGTACGACTACCAGGGCAGCAAACTCCGAACGAGCAAACTCTGGAAATAATTAACAGGCAGCGCCAGGCAGCGAGTGCAGCCCTCCCAGCCCTTCCTATAGAGAGCACACCAAGAGAGTTAATGGCAAGTGAATTGCACCATCTGCAGTTTTCCACTGCTTTTTAAAGATGACAGCCCTAGAGCCTGCTCTGCTAGCAATACAATCACAGAAGTAGGAAAGGCAGGCATAAAGAACGGCAGAGCCCTCCCCGAGGCATGTCCGGATGCCAAAAGCTAAGCACGAGCAGCTTTTTGGAAACGTTGTCCCAAGAAAAGGCAGGAATTCAGTGCCAAGATTGCCTCCCTAGGCTCTCTGTGCTTTGCAGCAACTTTGTGCCTTGGCTTTGGAGTCTGGTTGAAATTTTTCTTATGTCTTGCTGTACAACAGAAATAGCAATTCTTAATTGTGAGTAATTCCCCATGACATAGTATCAGAGCATGCTGGCATTCTAATTAACTTGGAAAATCCAGTCCAGAACATTTAGGCAAACAATTTAATAGTATTCACAAACACACACTGCAAACTCCAAAATAAAAAAGGTCAGTCCTTCTGGTCCAGTACAATGAAAGGCTAAGACCTTTTTCTTCCTATGCAGGTTTATAATGTGCCTACTGCTTATAAACCCATAATGAAGTTAAACATTCTGCTGCTAATGTACTTGGCTTCAGGAGAAGTGCCATTATCCCCAGCAGGCAAGTGAGGAAGCAGAGACAGAGAATGTGAAATTAAATTCACAAAGGAAGCATGTGGCAGAGTGGGGAGCTTGGACTCTGCATCTCCAGATCAGCATATTAATCACAAAATTAATGTTTTTTTGGTTTGATTTTTTCCCTCTCCTCCCATCTCTCCCTGCTAGAGTAGCATAAAAAGCAGTTTCAAGTGGACATAAGGTTTTGATGTTCTGCTTCCAGAGCACTTCAAGTCTTCTACCCCTCTTGAAATGCCAACTCATAGTAAGTAATGCAGCTGGCAGTGGTAGAAGTGACAGCACAGAACCTTTACCTGTCTAGAGCTATACATATTGTCAGTTTACTGACGCCAAACAAGACTGTTACTGTAGGCTTGGGGAAGAAGTGAGAAAGGAAGGATTACTGGGGAGACAGTCAAGAAGGCGGCAGCTTGGCGAAAGAATTTGACAGCATGCCTCTGATCAGAAGCATCAGCATAGACTGGTTTGGGTTGGAAGAGACCTTAAAGATCATCTAGTTCCAACCTCTCTGCCATGGGCAGGGATCCCACCCCTTAGACCAAGTTGCCCAGGGACACGTTCAACGTGGCATTGAACCTGGCCTCGTGGGGCACCCACAACCTCTCTGGGCAACCTGTGCCAGTGCCTTACCACCCTCTGGGGAAAGAATTTTTTCCTAACATCTAATGTCCAGAAAAAGTGTTTTACAATTTTGCCATAGTGATATGAAGAGACTTGAATAAGTAACTTCCAGCTGTGGTATTGCCTCTAGCTTTTGCTTTCTCCCAGAACATCATGCAACCACAGGTGGCATATTCTTCCTCACGTTCTCGACTCCAAGTACCTGTGAACACAGCAGCCCCAAGATCAGTTACTTTAATATCATCAGTGGATTTCAACTGCTAACTGTATTGGTGTTCTTCATGTCTTGCCTCCAAAGCAACAGCAAAGGAAACTGGCCATTTAAGCAGGAATAATTTTTGAACACGAGGTGTCCAGCTAAGCTTCCCTAGCAAAACTGTTAATGAATTCCCAAGTAACATGTTAGGTTTCACATACTTGCTCAGCATTAATAACTTCTTCACAGATCAGTTGCAGAAACAAATAAATTTTGGTCTCTATTTGATCTCATAAAAATTCTTGCTACTGTAAAAAACAGTAGACTTTACTCAGAGTAACAACAGACTTGTTTTAGTGATCATCCTGACATCCTTATCAAAGCCAAGTCAAATTTCCATTTCATGCATTTTAATACATTTGGCTTCACCTTTTCTGGGAAGATGGAAGGAGATTGTGCAAGAACAGGGATATAATCTTTATAGATCAATCTCAAAACCCTGCAAAATTGATCATTAAAATTCCATGTTTAGCAGCACAAATTTCTGCTTCATGACAAGGTCAGTACTTGGATGGACACAATAATGGCTAAAGAAAAAGCTTATAGCAGCACCTCAAAAGTTACTTTAAAAAGTAACTTACTGACTTGTAGCTATCGAGGTATTATGTTCATACTTTTTATTTCAGCTTCTATGCCACTTACATAGAACAGAAGAATATGGAGATTTGTCCACAGCAATGTTTACTGTCAGTGATCCTTCAAAAAAGCTCAGGGATTGCAAACTGAAAGCTTAAGCCTACATCCAGAGATAAAGCTATAAAAAGAGTTCATTGAATACACAGTCATCCTTTGTGTTCATCAGGCTGCTCTCATTATGCTCCACCTATCATAAAAAATAAACCACTCCCTGAGCCACCCCAAACTCCTAACCTACCCACCAGAAAAAGGTATTTGAAGTCCTTGCTGTTCAACTGCAGAGGGTGGTGAACAAAGCTGAGGGTGAATCCTGCTGACAAACTCTGTCCTTCTCTACCCCACATGGACCATATTTTAGCACAAGCATCCTTAGCTCTTACAAGATCAGTGGAGTCACTACTGGGAAAAAAACAAAGAAGAAAAAAGTCATTGCTCAATGACAACAATTTGATGCAAGCAGTTATAATTACCTGTTTCTTATTTTGCATGGTTATTCAGTTGGTTTGGCTTGCACCAGCATTCTGAGGTCCTTCAGAGAGAGGAAATGTAGCAGAAGAGTCCAGCAGCACAGAAGCTGGTCAAATACCTTGGGATAACTCGAGGGGAAACGAACAAGTTCCAACCTGAAGCAATTTAAGTTAGTAATTTTCCCATTTTTAAGCTCTTTGTCAATGCAATTTCTGTCCTTCAGGGAATGTTACAAAACCTATTGTTAGCTTTTCTGCATTTTCTGAAAATACTCCTCCTGCAAGAGAAGTCTGATACATCCACTTCCCCCAGGGCTCTGCAAACAACTGGTTTAACCAGTTCCCAAGAGAAAGGCTAGTTAGGGCAGGGACAGAGAACCACCCCATCAACAACAGGAGATGGTTTTTATTCCCTCCAGCTGCTTCTCCTTCCACTCTTCCAGAGACTGTAGTCCTCTGCCGTGGAGCCGGGTGACCATTGCAAAGGCTGGCAGTTTCCCCTAGATTGCTGCAGCTGCAGGTTTAGGTAAATGCAGTGACTACTTGCAAGAGGAACATTAACTAGGCTTTATAAAGATTTAGATGCTAAAAGCCACAACGGTATCATTGATCTTGTCCCTTGGCAACAGTAATGCTGAGCATCAGCAACTGAACTCCACAAGGGAGAATAATGACAGTAAAACAGCACTTGGGTGAAAGACTTTCTGGACTTCTGTAATGGTTTCCATGGTTTTTACTTTGGAGATGTTCTGCATGCTGCAAAGGGCAAGAGATCCAATAACTAATTCATCCTGCTGCTGCGGAAATGCTCTGAGTGTTCTCAGCAGCGGCTTCGATTTGCAAGCAATTAAACTTCCAGCCGCAACAATAAAAACCCCCTCAAAGCCTACGCTCATACACAGCTGCCATCCAATACCTATCAATTTAAAACACTTTCAAAGGCCATTATAAGAGGACTGGGACTGTGCCCACACCCAATATAGCACATTTTTACACTGATTACCTTTACCATGGATTCTTAAGAAGCCTGCAGGCATTCAACTGACAGCAAGAAGAATGAATGATTTGCTAATACCAAAGTGGATTGAATTGTTGGAGCAGTGACTGATGCATATTTTCCCTACTTTGTTTTACTATCCTTGGTTCAAGATCCATTGTTCAGTCCAGCTTTGATCCTCAGGATGAGCCAGAAGAAGCCAGGAAGCTCTTGAGCCCAGGATACACACCTTCTCATCCTTGCAAGACAGCATGTAGACAACTGTAGATCAAATTCAGTTTGAAGAGCAGTAAGGTGGCTAGTACTTAACAGGAAAACACCAAGTGCAATCCATCTAAGAAGCACATGAATACCTTCTGCATCCCTTCTCTCCTTCATGTCAGATTGCTAGTAAGAATCTAGCAACACATTTGAAGTAATTTAAATGAGTGTTTGTTGTCCTTGCTTGGCTTGTTTTTTAAAAAAAACCCAAAACCATAACAAAGCAATTTCCTTTCCTCTTCTAACACTGTTACTGGGGTCCAAAGTAAAGACTGCAGCTACTACACCAGATCCATAAAATCTTTCTCTTTCATACCACAGTAAACATCACTGTGTTTTCCACCTTACACCTGAGCAGCATTTTCTCAGGTAAGAACAGGCTTTCAGGGAAAAAGAAATGCACTCTGTTGGGTAAAGATGAATTTTATTGAAGTGATGGCCACATGAGAAGGCCAAAGACATATTTCCAACCAAAACACTTAATCATTCAGACTAGTAATGCTGAAATCACTACAACAAATATATTTTTTATCTCTTCATACATTTGGTTTCTCAGCTTGTGAGTGGTAACTGCTATTTGCAAGGCTCCTAAGGGAGAAATTTTCACAGTACCAGTGATAGTAGAACTAGCAGTAGTTGAGGAAGAATTGGTGCACTGGGTGAAGCCAAGACATAAGCAAAAGGAAGCACACAGATGGTTAAGTTGCCTTCAAAGCCTCTTAGTACAAATTAAAAGAGAGTTTAAGTGTTCCCCTACAATTCAGAATACTTTCTCAGTTATGAAAGCAAAAGGATGGGGGACAATAGCCAAAGGAAGATTTTAATTTAGAACACAGCCTAACCATGTCTTCTCTCAATTATACTTTTGGAAGGGAGGGTCACAAAAGAAAAAAGCAACTCTACTCTCCCATGTACCACTTCTAACATGAGTTCCCTTTGGCCATCCTGAACCCCACATCTACACTACACTCTGACTAGCTCTGGTCTTCCTGTCTGTCAACTGGAGCACATCTTGTCTGCACAGATGAGTCTCCCTTCTGGGTAAAGGGAATATGGAAGGCATACAACCCAGTTCTAAAGGCATCACAGGTAGTTAAAAATTCAGGCACAGTGCAGTGCACATGCAGGCCTGCCAACTCTAAATCAATCCCGTTTTTGGGCTTTAATTCATATATAACTCTGAGTAGCAACAGTAGAGTCATCTCTTTTTTTCTTCCCCCCCACTATGCTCTCCTTAGGGTTGGGCTGAAGGCAGGCTAATAGAGGAGGAAAAATTGGTCCTAAGCTTGTAAACTCTTTGGGCAGGGGTTACATTTTCTAAGAAAAACCCTAACAAATATGGCACTGTAAAGAAAACAAACAACAGACAAAAGAGCCAGAAAGCAAAGTCAGCACAGTGCTCTTGCAAAAAAGCAAGCATCACAGTACATTGAGAAGCAGCAGTACTAGTTAAAACTTCAAATTGCTTTTTGCAAGCAAATCACAGCTACAATGCTGTACATTACAAATGCAAATATATGACATAGAAAAAGTTTTCTATGCAAAATAATCCTGCTTCCAGTTCACGTTCTTCTATGCCATTTACTGCAAGTGTATATTAAGTTTTGATATATTTTCTTACAGTTTACTACCACAAAAGTAAGTTCTGTCCATCTCAGCAACAAGAACACAGTTTAGTAGCAGTTATTAAAATATTCTTAATCTTCCATTGTAAAAAACAACCCAAAACATTTATAAGTACAATATTTGAGTCTTACTGAAAACAGTGAGCATGCAACTTGGACTACAAAGAAGTCCATAAGCAACTGGTATTTAATACAGCCAAAAATCACGTTACTTGCATACACTTATTCACAGCTTACAATGTAAATAATCTACAGTTCTAAAAAACGTGCAGGTTAACAGGAACTTGTCACAGAGATAGCCAAGCAGACAGCATGCAGAAGAGACTAAATAAGGTCAGCTGCAGCCTGAGTTTGAATGAAGTGCTAAACTTCCACTCACGTGCTTCCACTGTTCAGGAGAACAACTTGCCCTTATTTTTCTGCCTCCTTCAAATCTCTCCTGTCACTCTGTTCTGGCATTCTTTTGAGTGACATTAACCAAATCCAGCTGTGAGTAAGATCTGAGATCTGGAGCAAGCTGTGACTGTTTCAGATATGGCAATCACTTCAAAAGCAAAGGCCAAAAAGCCTAAACATAACCTCATGTGTTCTGTCTACATTTCCAAGGTACTGATGCCTAGAGACTCATCCCCGTGTTACCATTTCTCAGTTCTGTGATCTGAAAGTCCATAAAGACTGTTTTTACTGCTAGCACAAATCATAAAGATTCCAGTTAAAACACATATTGGAGGGAAATAACAACAACAAAAAAAGGTGCTTAAGACCCTGGAAAGGAATTACAGTATCTAAATAAAACCTGTGGCTCTGTTGTGCACTGAAACATATACAAGAGGCAAAAAGTTAAACCCAAAGCGCAGTTCTGACCAGTTTATTCTCATGGTGTGCTGTCTTTCTGTTGTTCTTATGTCCACACTAATCTCAGCCCTGAATAAGGCAATATGAAAGGAAAGAGCAGAATTTCCTCAGGGCTTCAACTAAGAAAGACAGGAAAGGAGGAACACTATTTAGCATTGGTATGTGTATGAGGGAATGATTCTCTGTACTGTTTTACAGAGAGCATGAAAATCTGAGTGAAAAAGATGGAAAGATTCTGGTTGAAGTGTAAGTAGGGTTCAAAAACATGCATTGGTATTTTAATAAGTTACAAATAAATTAAGATGGTGAAAGGCAACATGGACTATAAAGGGGAAGAGAAGACTGAAGCTAAAAAGAAGGTGCTGTGCTTATAAAAGTAGTAGTAAATCTATGACAGATGTATTTTTCTTGAAGAAAACCAAACATTCCTTTGATTAAACTGGAAGAAAGATTATCTCCTCTTTGCAAAAGATTTGTGCAAATGACGTGTGCAAACACAGCAAAGCGACTGTTAGATGCATCTGTTAACAAAAGCTCTGTTCTTTTCTCTCAGAAGTTATTGTTAGGACTCTGACCTATGGACTCAGATTCTTCCTTTGACTAAGTCAGTAGGAGTGGGCTGCTTCTCCAAGTACAGACATCACCAGCATAATTGAAACATTTCTTCCTGGTCTTGAATACAAACTTCCAGCTACTGGGTAAAAAGCCATAGTTTAAGCCCTTTCACTCAAAGCTTCTGCTCACTTACAACCTCAGATTCTTGGTGTGCTACTCCACAGATGCCACTAATCTCTATTACATTACCATGCCCCAGATGTGGCAAGCATTGTATTTCACACAGCTTCAGGCAGCCTCTACATTTTGTGAGCCATTACCTTCATATTTTCAATCCAGCTTTTGAAACAAAACCAAACCCAAAACCCAAGACTAAAAACTCAGTCAAAGCAGAAAACGCCATTTTTGTTTCTTAATGATCTTACATTCTGTGAGCATTAGCAGAAAGGAAATAATTTCTTCAATGTGGTGAGAATAACACTACCCCTATAGATTAGAGAGCTGACAAAAATATGTGCAAGAAACTGTAAACACTTCAAAATGCTTTGAGTCTGAAGTCTAGTTACTCCAGTTACTACATTAGATCAAGTTTTTAAATTGCTATCAGAACAGTCATCAAAGGTTTGTCAAATTCTGTTTCCAAGCAATTTGCTATTAATTTGTCACTTCTTATTACACTTCTGATCATCAGCTTTAGCATTTACAAGAGGAACAGTTCACTGCTGTCAGAGCATAACATAGTCTTTCAGAGCAACTGAGGGCTTCTTTCTTAGAAGAGCCTGAAAAGCTGAAAGTAACACACAGAAATAAAAAACCGGTAGTTCAATGCCACAACACCAACAGATTGTTCTTCTACATTAAAATGTCTCTTTTTACAACCATGGAATGTGTTTAAAGATCTAGAGTTTCCACTGTCTCATCGAAGTCCCGACCAGCTATGGAGATACGAAGCCCACCCAGAGGGCCGGGAGGTACTCTCTTCCTCACCTGAAGGAAGAAGAAAAAACTTAACTCAAATGAAGTTTGTTATGTTAGATACTGCATCATTTGGTTACTAAACCTTGTTTCCCTCCCCACATTTGTCCTTCTTCAAATGCTGTCTTTGTAACCTTGTTGAGGTGACATTCAAATACTCACCTTTGGGCTGCCATAGGTACGCTCATGGATTTTATCACTGAGTTCACCTTACTTTAGGGACTTAAGGATGTTTTGAAGAGGCCATTTATCACTTTTCTCCAGAAAAATTCAATCTGTGTTCATCAGAGTGCCAGAACAACATCAAAGTATTATGGATTTAATTTACATCTCATCTTTTCAAACGCAAAGCCTATCATGGAATGCAGTACTTTGCCACTTCCCTTATTCAAGGGATTGATTCACAAGTTTTAAGTGCTTATATACACACCCAGTACTTAAGTCTTTATATTCATTTTAAAATAAAGTATAAGTTTGTTGCTAGTGAATTACAAGAAACTAGAGGCTGTTATTGAGAAGTGACAAACAGTATGTTAGAAGTGTTTTTAAGGGGCAAACACACAAATAGAGTATTTGAAGCAAAGTCAAAACAGTCAGCTCTTGGGTTAATTTCTTGCAAAGGCTCAACTCTTTCTTTCCTTCCCTAGATCCTTTACTTCTTAAACAAAAAGTGTATTTTCTTTAAGAGATTTTTAAAGTTAATATATTGAAACTAGTCATATATCTAGAGTAGTGCCTTGAGAGGACCATTTTAATTACATTTTCAGAACGTTTGCCAAGGAAGGCATTAAATTATATTAGCCGGCATTTTAAGGTCACTTTGACAGAAAGCTTTTAACTCTGCTCAAAACACAAACACAATAAATTCTTACAACTTACTATCATCTTCCTGAAGTGTGTATGTTTCAGAAGAAATCATATTTTACCTTAATTTTATTTATTTTTGGGCACTTGTTCTGTTCTCTGAAAATTGAATAGTAACTTCCCAACAGAGCAAAGTGATCTTATTGCTAGCTTACTGGCATTATGCTGCTAAGCTTTGTTTTTCCTCAAAGGTCTACATAAAAGAAAGCAGAGAACTTCAGTTGCCTTTGTTTATTCTGAACACCACCTACCTTGGGCAATAGCAACTAGCTTCCCCTTCTCTTCAGGGCTGAGCTGCAGCATGGTGTCTATTACTGGGAGCAGCCTTTCTTTCTCGCTTCCTGATTTGAGAAATATAAACTGCAATAGAACGTTCTTCAAGTATTCTAGATTAGCCACTGACTTTTCTCTCTCTTGATTTCTTTCCAGTCTTCTTACTTCACTCTTAAGCAGCTGCAGATGAGGAGAAGAAAAACGTGCAATATTGTTTGCTTCATATAATGAGCAATTGAACAGAGGTCTTTTGAAGAGCTCAAAAGCAAACTGTGCATCTTGCTTCAAAACATGTTGTGTGCATAGCAACATGCTCTGGACGAAAAGCCAGTGAAAGCTGAACATATGACAATGTTGTCCAGAGGTAGCATTTTGTTGATGAAAAATAACCTTTTTTTGGATAAAATCTCTGCAGTAGTTATCATGAGATATGGTACTAACTATTCAATTTCAGTGATAAAGACTTGAACAGTTAAATCTTTGCTCCATGTTGCTTATTTAACAATATTATCATTGATTAAGAGACATTTTATAGAAGAAAGTTTAGAATGTTTACAGAATATGTTAGCTTCAAAAACGTTTTCAGAAAACTCAGGCAGGAGCAACCAAATCAAACCAAACTCTGTTAGTACATGTTTCTTTAAACATGTATTTTCTTTTAACTTAAGACAGCTAAAAGGGGTTACAGGAAGAGAAACCAGACACCACTTCCCTTGGGATTTGCTACTTTTATCCAAGTGAAAATAGTAAAGGCACTTTACTAAACATTAAACTTTCAAACATTTGAGGTTTGATTTTTTTTTGTAACAGCTTTTACTCCTCCCCCTACACCTCGACTAGAAACTGTGAGGAATGAACCCCAAAAAACTGAAGCCAACTCTTGAAGCTCTGTTTAATTCTGTGGAATAAAAGCCCTTCCGAAATTAATTTTTTGCATCACCATAATTTTATAGAATGGGATTTTCTGAAAGATATGTGGTGTCAAACATCTGGTCTAAGAAACAGACCAGAGAAATGAGAGCTGTCTCCACATTTCCTGCGTGTCTGCTAACCTTTATTTGTTCCATTAGGATGGCATTGGTTGCTTCCGATTCACGAAGTAACTCGTTCAAGTGATCAGCACTCTTTGCTGTTGTGTTTAGCTTCTCAATCAGTTCATCCTTTGTGAGTTCTGTTTGCCAATGAGATGGTTCTGCAATTAATTGGAAAAGAAAGCTGAGAGAAAGAAAAAGTACTTGCATCTACTTTATACGAAGTTAAAATTAGGATTTGGTTAATGTAGTTTCTTAAAAACAAAATCCATGTAAAGTCAGACTGCAAAATTAACAGGCATCACTGCTGCTGCTGTCTGCTTGTTTTGTGATCTATTTTTGTAAATCTAAGTATATTAGAAGACTGGCAAATCAGTTTTAACTATGTCAAGATACATGGCTTTAATTTACCCCTTGTTTCCTACCCATAGGTGGGCATTTCCAACAATTTCTCCACAAAGTGTTCAGTAGACTTACAAAACACGATTAAATGCTACCATGTATTTCTCTGCTTTTCAGGAGATGCTTAGAACATTTGTTCTTTATGCTGGCTTTCTTTTTCCTAGGAAAAAACCTAGTAATAAATTCCTGTTACAATAAGCCATATTAAGATGCACAGACTTTTTGTCCTTTCAGTAATGAGAGTTAAATCAGCACTTAATTGTCTCCAGTAGAGACTAGTGTAGAAAACAAAAGGTTGCATAACTTTTCCACTGACTTGCTCATTCAGTCTTTCCCTTTAGAAAGTCACAAATATGACATCTTTAAATCACTAAACCTGAAGCAATGTCCTTACACAAGGACAAAATACCTACAGAAATTCAAGACAGTGTCAATTCAGTGGCACTTCAGTAGACTTGTGTCTTGTACCAGAAAGCATGAAAACACAACATTCTCATGTATTTTAAGGGCACAAAATTGCAAAACTTCTGTAGTCAACTGCTTCAAAAAGTCATGCCTTCCACCTACCAAGTTTTGCTTCTGTGGAGTTCAGCAGTTGTTCCAAGGATGGTACATAGGTGCTGGCTGAAGAGACAGACTCTGTGTCTGTTGTTTCCATACCTTCTCCCTCTTCCCTAGCTACACTGTGCACATCGAGAAGAGGAAGGTCAGCGTTGCGCCGTTCTCTAAAGTTCTTTGTTGCTGGGTTTGAAACAGCTGGACCTGAAAGACATTTACTGATGTTTGCCATAGGAATGAAATTGGTGGAGCTGTTTCAGAGGTGTGACTGTCTCAGACTGGAGAGCAGTACATAAAGCAGGGGGAGGAAACGTGAAGTAAAGGGGAAAGCCAGATAGACCCATAACATTTATAATAGCACAATATGGCCTTTCACCTCCAAAGCAAATGTCCAGCTCCTCCTCCTAGAGGGAAGGTAGCAGCCCTGATTCTTGGGGCTAGTTTTTGCCTTCCCCTGGCAACTCCCAAACTGGCCTAGGAAACCTGGGGCTGCCACTTTTGGTTTGCTCCCTAGAGCACCTCACTTCAACTTGCTCCATTGGGCCCCCAGAGAGCAGCAGGTCCAAAAAGGCAAACGTCCAGCTCCTGCTCCTAGAGGGAAGGTGCTTCTAAATCCAAACTTGAGTGGCAGTTCTATTTCAGTGACTATGAAACCTTTATGCAGCTCTCCCTGTAGATGTGCTGTAGCCATGCTGAGAGTGTCAAATGTTTTAAATGGAAAACAGAACGAGCTTTTCCTTCACCCAGTCCTGTAGGTGGTGTAAATTGCACTGTTTTCACATAGTGTGCACTATCCTGCTGCTTCAGTGCCATCTGGAAAGAGGAACTTCTTCAACTGTTACTGCTGCTGGGCAAATACCCAACTACATCCTAATTAGGAACTTTATGGATATAAAAACAGCACTTGAGCTTGAACACAGTAAAATGTTAAATTAGAAGAAGGATCAAATAGCAAGAATACCAGTAACAAACACTCTTAGAACAGCTTTCAATAAACTTTTCTTTAGCTTTACCCCCATACTGCAGGCAGATGTCCAAAATCTGAGACAAACTGATAGGAGGAGCAACAAACATTTGCAAAGTAATTTCCTTTGATCTGTCTGACAAGGCAGATACTGCAGAAGAGAGAACAGTGATGCACACTCTAGAACACAACAGAATAGTTCCAGATGAAAGGGACCTACTAAGATCACCTAGTTCAAAGCCTGACCACTTCAGGGCTGACAAAGTCCAAGTATGTTGTTAAGGGCATTGTCCAAATGCCCTTTAAACACCGACAGGCTTGCGGTATCAAGCACCTCTGCAGGGAGCCTGTTCTAGGGTTTGACTGCCCTCTCAAATACACAAATGCTTCCTAATGTCCAGTCTGAATCTTCTCCTCTGGTGCAGCTTTAAGCCATTGCCACATGTTCTATTCACTGGATGTCAGGCACAAGAGGTCAGCACCTCCCTCTTCACTTCCTCTCCTTGGGATGCTGTAGAGGAGAATCAGGTCAACCCAAACCTCCTCTCTCCAAACGATATGTGCCCAAAGTCCTCAGCTGCTCCTCACAGGACACTCCTTCCAGCCCTTTCACCAGCTTTGTTACCTACCTCTGGATACATTCAAGTGCCTTAAGATTCTCAAGGGATGGTAATAATAAACCTTCCTTCCTTGGTATCAAGGGATTGATATGGCATGCTGCAGATTCTCCAGAAAAAGTTTCTGGTATATTACAGAGCCACACACTATAAGCATGTTCTAGATTCAGACTCAGGTACAGAAATTTATATCTAATCCAAGAAAAAAAAATGGTATTGTGCCTGAAAGTTACCTCTAGTGCTTGGTTCACTCTTGAGTTGGAAGAGCTGAGCTTCTACTCTGGACAGTTGTTGCTGAAGTGTCTCTACTGTCTTCCTGTGCTCTTCTTGCAGGTTCCTGACTTGATCTCTGAAATTGTTTCGGAGAGCTTCATTCTGAGCTGTCAGCTGAGACAAAGCCTGGGCATGCTCTGTTTTCATAACCATGTTCTCAGACTGTATTGTGCAGAGCCTAAAAACAGCAGACACACAAACCGTAAGAAACAAACGGCACAACACTGTCATTTTTACATTCCTAGATTTGCAGAGGTTAAAGTACTTTAATTTTTAAAGTATTTTAATTTGAATTAAAGTATGAAATTTTCACTTCTCATGTGTATGATTACCTTAGAAAGGCCACATAACGTTTTTCCATCTAAATTCCCCTTTTTTACAGGGGAAAATCCAAGGCTGAAAAAGTGACACATATCACCTATCACAAGAATGCACTGTGCTGTATAAACATTTCAGAACACAGATTCAGACACCTTTGGGAAAAAGTGCTGGAGACACTCTGCTCCAAACATTCTTAAAGTGCAACATGATTGTTTAGTGTCATACAGGGCGTGTCACCTTCTTGACCTCCTTTGACATTTACTTAAGAAACACTTCTGTAAGGTTTCTAAACACAAATTTCTAAGAAGTTAAATTTGAATTTTTTTAAGCTTCAAATTTTCAGCACAGAAGAAAGTAGAAAAAAAGCAGCTGTTAGCAAGAAAAATATTATTAACATCTCAACTGTACTTGGCTTGGAGGTACTCCAGAAGCATGAAAAAATCGTCACAAGCAATTAAACGAGGGCATGTAGGGAAAGGCTAAGCACAGGACTTGCCCATATAAGCATACAAACTTAACTATAGCCAGAGTAGGAAAGGAGCTAGTCTCTCTGGGTACAATAGGGATCTACTGTGATATGGGCTGTTTCCAGACAAAAAAGCAGAAAGACATAATTTAGCTAATTACAGTGAATCATCATGTGCCTATCAGGAACAGACAAAAGAGTACAAAGATAGCGACAGGAAGTCAACAGTTCCTGATACTAAGCTGTAATTTCTAATGAATATTTCACATGAACTTCTTCATAGCCTAAACAAAGAAAAAAAGACAAAGACCTTTTCTGAAGACCTCAAGTACTAGGTACTCATGATTTTTTTCAAGAAGTGACACAAATTAAAGATTCCTTTAATTTTGAAAGAAATGGCACAATAGGACTGTAGCAAGCATAGGCCTAAAGCCCATTATTTTCTGTAAGAAAGATATTTGGTGGACACAAGACTGGGTATTTCTCAGTGAAACCACAGCATTTAACTACCTTATTTCTCCAACAGGAAACATCCATAAAATTTACTTGAGCAGTTCAACACAAATGTAGTGTTGAGTGTTGGACTTAAAAATAGCCAAAGTGCCTAGAAAATGATAGTTTTCAGATCTCACAGATAACAGGTAGAAAGCTTGCAGAAATCTCAAATTCCCTGACCAGCTACAACTTCATTTTCACTGCTGAAGACTCATGAAAAACAGCAAAGAATCCTTCAGAAAATTCCTTTAACTTTTCACAACAATACTGTCCTTGCTTTGGGAAGCAGTTACAGGCTATTACATGCCCAGCCCTTCAAGTTCACACAGAATCAAGTATCTAGATCTATTCATCAGCAGACAATACTTTTCACGGAGTTCTGCCTCTTTGGCAACAGTCTCTTGCAGCATCTTATTGTGTCTCTCCAGCAGGGTGTCGTGGTCAGACTGCAACGCCTGGAGTTCCGACGCGTTCATCTGGGAATTCCGCTGAGCATCTTGCAGCTTCACTTTAAGTTGATCTATCACCATTTCCAACTGTTCTCTACAAGGGGGGGGAAAATAAACATATATTTAAGAAGACTCATTATTTCAGAACCTATATTATACCCATAACATCTTGGACAGCTGATCCAAATTGCTTACCGAAATCAACATAGGACCATGACCAAGATAACCTCAGGCTGTGACTGCAGCAGAAACAATTCAAACAGTTCTGATTCCATTTCAATGTAGGTACAAACAGGTTTATCACATCCCATCTGAACTGCTGGGAATGTAACTACTGGGGTAGAAAGTGTGACTTCAAGCAGGTTTGGAGGAACAAGACAGAAAGAGTATGTGGGATGCAGACAGGAGAAGCAATTGATCCTTAAAAGTGGTGCTTTTGTTTGTTTAATTAATGCATATTAATTCAATGAGACTGAATACAGGAGACAAATGGTTGAAGCAGATTTTGAGCAAAGGACTAGAAAGCAAAAATCAATCCATAAAACCAGAAACTCTGCCAGAAATAAATCAAAACCATCCACCAGGAGAAAAAAGTCTGAAGTCACACACATGCTGCTTTTATGCTTTCTATATTTACATGTGCAGACGTCTCTGCTATCTCATGAACTCTCCATCACATCAGTCCTTGGAGTTGATACTTGTAAACTACTTGTCATCTTTACTGCTTGATTACTTGTCCCCTTTGTTTCCAAGCTAACCCTCTTTCACAAAAAACTAATACCAGAATTTCTTAAAATTCTACAAAACAGAGAGATAGAGAAATGCAACTCTTGCAGTTTACTTGCTTCAAAACAAAAGGAAGAGGCAGATGATAAAGAGGACTGGAGCACCTCTCCTGCAAGGACAGACAGAGTTGGAGTTGTTTGTTCAGTTTGCAGAAGAGAAGGCTCCAAGGAGACCTGTTTGTTGCCTCCCAGTATCTGAAGGGGGCCTAAAAGAAAGCTGGTGAAAGACTTTTTAGGAGGTCAGATAGTGATAGGACTAGGGGGAATGGATGTAAACTAGAGGAGGGTAGATTTAAGTTGGACATCAGGAGGAAGTTCTTCACTATTAGGGTGGGGAGACACTGGAACAGGTTGCCCAGAGAGGTTGTAGAAGCCTCATCCCTAGGATTTTTTAAGGCCAGGCTGGATGGTGCTCTGGGCAACCTAATCTAGGGGAAGGTGTCCCTGCCAGGCAGGGGGGTTGGAACTAGACGATCTTTAAGGTCCTTTCCAACTCTGACAATTCTATGATTCTATGTATTTAAAAAACCACAAACAGAGCATAACCCTGAAGTCCTCTACAAAGCACAACTCTCCCTCTGGTGGATTTTCAGTTGCAATTGCATGCTTTAAGATCTGTGTCAGAAATTAATTTTGACATCTCCCACATCAATATCCAGTTTGTCACCAAGGACAGCTATCAATAACTTATTAAAAACAGCTTCCAGAAACTGATCTCCTTTTGCAGTGGGTTCAGCCATTTTCAAAAGCGAATCTGAATTTACCTGGTTTACAACTATACTGACATGATTTTCAGGGAAGTTTTGGCAGTGATCATTTTTCTTACCAAGTCTTTACTCATATAACATCTGACAAGACAACAGTATTTCATAAATCTGCTGGAACTGGTGACTGAATTGGCAGCCAGAGCTTTACCTCACTAGACTTCCTCCCTGGAAAAGTTCAAAGTGAGCTCAGCTGAACAGTATCAATCTGCTTTTCATCTTAGTTTGAAATGGCACTTTGCTGCAATGCTTTATGTCAGAGAAAATGACATGTCAAGTCTACACAGAATATGCTGACTAATTTCTGCTCACAAGAATCAGAAGAATCTTCCTAACACTTCTTTCTCTGACTGCAACAGCTGATAATCTGCACAAAAATAAATGTTAAAAAAACCCTCTAATCAAGGAATTAGAAACTAACATAGTACATACTGCCACCATGGTACAAACTGATGATCTTTCTTCTGTTCAGATATGCAGTCACAGTTAAATTACAGATTTTAGATAGAGTTTATGGAAATAAAGAGGTTTGTGGGGTTTTTGGTTTGTTTTGTTTTTTTAAACCAAAGTAACTGGGTGATCAAATTGTCTCCCTTCTGATATTTTCCTTACCAAGGCAAAGAGTTAAACAGAGGAACTCCCTTGCTGGTCAGCAGTTTGCAAAAGCAAGCTTAGGATCTTGAATATCAGTATTTTTCTGTATGCATATAAAAATGTTAGTTTTACCTTTCTTGTTTGGCTCCCTCAGATTCTGCCTGAGAAGCAGATTTATTCTTTTGCTGTTTTAGAACATTATGAACACGGACTTTGTAGCTCTCGAACTCCGCTGTGACAGATGCTTGTTCAGCCTATCACATAGAAAAAGAACCCTTAGTTAAGTTATGTTCTTAACTACTGCTCCCATAATTTCTCTAAAATAAAATCCATCCCACACTGAAAAAAAAATTATGAACCACCTGTTGCATTTTCTTGCTTTAAATAGATAATAAAAATAGCAGGTACCATAACAGGTCATGCTTCTTTAGACTAGTTCAAGGCCAGGCTGGATGCGGCCCTGGGCAACCTGGTCTAGTGTGTGCCATCCCTGCCCATGGCAGGGCCTTGGAGCTAGATGATCTTTAAGGTCCTTTCCAACCTGAGCCATTCTATGATTCTATGATCATAGAACATGAAACTTAAAAGACAGATGAATTTCAACACACCAGTATTAAAGAAAGAGTACTGGCAAATTCAGAAAGTGCATTCAACAGAGATTCACAAGCAAGGGGTTCTATCAAACAGCTTTAAATGAAGGCAAAGGTGAAGGAAAAAAGGAAATGTAATATGCTTTAATGTTATGCATTATTTTAAGTAGTTAAGTCAGTCTTGTAATAGTAATACAGAGCAGAAGATACAATAATGCTCTAGTTGATTGTACTAGTTGATTGTTTGGTCTGCCCTCTCTTCGAAATTCAGCTGATGGACAGGTTTCTGTGGACACACAGTGAATTACCTGACAATACAGCACCACTATACAGCAAGAATTACTCCCATCCTTCAAGTACTCGTGTTGAACATTCCTCTAAGAAAACACAGGGGCAGGTTTTCATTCTTTTGAGAGGCTGCATTCAGCTGTTACTTATCTGAAGGATGAACACCTGTCATACAAAAGGGGCCACAGTGCGGTGCACTAATCTCCATAGAGATAGTTTGAGCATTAACAGTCCTGTATTCTGAATGGGTCTGTCTCCAACACAAACATCAGATCCCAAGAACATCTAACAGAGTGTCATATGAATAAAACCCTCAGCAATAGCGTCAGCTTCACATGTAGCTCAGCTGCCAGTCCAGAATTGTTCATATAGCAGCATATTAAAAGGTGCTTGCAACCATATTTTTCCACAGGTTTTTTGTTTGCTTGTGTTTTGTAACTTGGTATCTGAGTTAACCCATTTTATATAGAGCAAATTATATTCCTTTTCCATTTGTTCTTCTCCTCTTTTCTTTAAAAACTCCTCTTTTCCCTGCACTGGATACTTGCTGATCGTCTTAAAAGTCTGACTCCCTACCATCACCACAAGGTTTTCCCTACTGGAAATATAACAGTGCAGTCCAGAGGCTCCACCACAAGTGATACATGACAACCAGGAAAGAGTCTGGCTTGTCCCCTATTCCACCACTCAAATGCATTAAGCACTGAGGTATCTCCCCACTCCTGACAGACAAAAACAGAAGGGAGAAAGATCTGCAAAATATCTTGAGAGAAGCAGGTAAAGGGTGCAGTAAATCTGCCTTCTAAAGTCTCTGATGTGACCTCTTCCAGCAGAGTACCTGGGCTGCTCTGCACTCTTCTTGCAAGGTTGCCATTTTTTGCTGGTAAGCACTCAATGTACGCTGGTGTTGCTCCAAAGAAGTTCTCAGCTGTTCCTGAACTTTATGCTTTTCTGACGTTAGTACAGCCACTTGAATCTGAAAAAGCCATTTGAAAACTTAACAATGACAGTATTTTTGTCCCACAGAGAACAGAGGATTCCACTACAACAATTCCTGCATAGAAGTAGTGAATATAAAATTAAAATTCAATAAAAACAGTATAAAAATAGAAATTGGTTTTCATGTACTTAACTAAAAAAAATATATGATGATGTTTAGAGAGAGAATTAAATATAAAATTACAGTGGTGGAGTGGCAGCATTTAAGAAAGTCAACCCCTCTCTCCCTTCCCTTCCTCACATTCAATTCCTATTCTGCTCAACCAATGAAATTTATACAGAGACACAACACTTCAGATTTTCTTCTGCCAATGTTTTGTTCTTCTGCTTCTAAACTGAGCAACTTCCACTTCTAAATTATTTTAAAACACATCCCAGTTACAAACTTTAAGCTACAGAGTCCTCTCTTTTGGTGGAAAGGAAAGAAAGAACAAGAAAGGGTAAACCTGTTTGAAGAATATCCCAGGGGAAATGAAGTACTTGGGGAAAGCAGCAGATGAAACTAATTTAAGAAAAAGAGCCAGTAATCTACCAGTAAAAACACCACCTTTTCAATCTTCAGCCCAGATTCCAGTTGCCCACTATAAATCACACTCTTATTACTTAAAATAAGAAATCTTATACTAACAAAGAACTGAAGTTTCTTGCCTTATAGGCTTCCACTTGTTGTTGACTGGCTTCCAATTCCCCTTTTAATGATGCCTGCAACATCAGATGGTCATTTTCCTGCGTGATAAAATGAACTGCTTATTAAAAGAACCTTAGCAACTTATGAGCTACCAGCTTATTCTTTACAAGTTAGTTTATAAATGGAATACACTGTCATTAACAACTGGACTTACAGCTTGTTTTGAATCAGCCAGTTCTTTTTTGGTTTTCACCAGGAGTTGTTTTATCTTGGCATTTCTTTCCTCATCCTGTTGCATAGCTGACTGAAGTGACTCTAGTGCAGAAAACAGCAGTTACATGTAAAGGAAACCTCCTCTCCTGTATTTCCTTAAGGATACTGGAAAATATTGAAGCAAATTTCTGACAGATTTCTTAAGAGCTACAAACAAGGAGCTTACAATTCATATCTTACTTCTAAATATCACAAAGATCTTCAAGTAAATAAAATGATGACTTACACTTCAGGATAGGAAGAAATGAAATTGTTAATCCTATGCTAACTGGTGAAGTTTTAGGAGCGTGTCAGAATGAAAACCCATCTGCCATCAACCTTCAGAACATAATGATTAACTTCATCAGGCAAAAACATGAAGTTTATCAAGCAAGTAATTTGGTTTTTTTGCTGAATACTAGATGAAGTGACTGGTTAACCTAGTAAAGTTTCCTTTATGGAAAAGTAATCTTGACTATGTTGCTGTTTAGTATTCCCTGCAATCCTTACTCTTACTGATCAACTCAAGAAATTGTTTCTGAATTGTATTTTCTGCCATTACTAACTGTACCATAGTGACCCTTCCTGTTTATAGTTTACTCACTTATTTCTTCTTGTAGGGTCTCTTGCTTCTGTTTCTGAATCCCTGTCTCTTGCTCCAGATCTTCTATTCTGCTGTCTTTATCAGTAATCTTCTGATTAAGTTCTCTCACTAGCCTTTCATAATCAGCTATTTCCATATCCATCAGTGTACTCTTCTGAGCATCCTGCAAGTCACACAATGAAGTTAGAGCTTGTAAATCTGCCTTGCCTGCTAAGAATTTTTATTTCTCTTTAGAAGTTACATTTAAAAACTACATTGCCCATCTAACAGAAAAACTTTATAACTATCCATATCCACAAGCAACAACCATCCATCAGACTTCCATCTCCTCAGTAATAAGGCACCATACAAGTACTCCAGACATCTGAATTCCATTCCTATTTTTACTCATGATAGGCCACTTAACCCAAGTTAAAAGAAACAAACAAATAAACAGAAGTAAAAAAAACCCCCACCAAACCCAAAAGTACACATCAGCTCTTCAAACACAAAACCAGGGGGTAAAAGCCATCACGTTTTCCCTTTTCCAAACCCTAGGCTTTAAAACCCTCAGAACAGAAGAGATGTTCAGCACAGCAAGATGTGCCAAAGTCTTTGGTAGTCCATTAGGCATTAACATGAACAACAACTCTACCTTTCTGGCTAGCTCTAGCTCTTGCATAGTTTTCTGCAGATGTTTCTTTTCCTTCTGCAGTTGCATCTGAAGCTCCTCCATTTCTCGGAGAGCACCACTATGTTCCTGAAATTGAAATACTTCTCAATTATGCAGTCCAATTTCAAAACAGATGTCAGCATCTACTTACACTTACAAACACTTAGGTTGAACAAAGACAATTGATTCCTCTTTTAGGAAATAACTGGGAACCAAAAGAAAAACCTAGAAAATTATGACGTGCATCTGTAACAACCCCAACCTAAGTGACAGCTTCACAAAGTTCTTTCAATGAAGAGACCAAGTCTCCAAAAGTAACAAGAGTTCTATAAAAACACAGTTCACAAAGATCTAACAGAAGCCACATCCAGTGAGGTCATGCTTCAGCCCATTCACCATCTCTACAGAGTGTTACCTTTGTTTTCTGTTCTTTGAGAAGCTTTTCAGCTTCTAGTTCTTTGTCAGCCTTTGCTTTGGCCCTTTGTATCTCCAGTATCTGAGCTTCCAGCAGCTTATCGTTCTGTTGCAGTGTTTCAACACGAGCCAGGAGGTCTTCATTAGCAGAGCGTAACTGATCATGCTGAAACAGTCACAGTGCAAAGATAAAAGTGTAAGCAGAATTTGCATTCAACTTGGACAGATACTGTCTATATTTAAAACAAACACAAACAAAACACCACCAGTTTCTACCCAACTCCCTTACAAACAGCATTCCTACAGGTAAGTCTTATCCATCTTAACTGTTTTAAGCCTGAGTAAGCAACAGGCTGAATTAAAGGCACTAGCACAATTGGATTATTTTGTTGACAGTCAATTTGCTTAGCTTTCTGTAAGACAGACAGAATTACAAGAAAAAAAAAGGCAAAAAACCCCCCAACATTTATGCTTTCTGTGAGAATCACCTTCCACCCACAATGACATGCAAGGTTGAAGTACTTATTACCCCACTTCAACTACAGCTGCTGTATTTCCAAAGAAATGACCATATTACTAATTCCTAACTTTGATTCCTAACTAATTCCTGTCTTTGATGTGATCACATCAGTACACAGTAAGAACTCCTCCTGTATCTGGCCTATTTTTGCAATCATTGTTAAGAGATTTAACTTGGACATCTCCAGTGTTTTATCCTGGTCCCTATCACACATTTAAGAGTGAAGTATAAGAGAAAGAAGCTGCCAGTGATTACCTGAACAGTGTTTTTGTTTACAGAATACTTCATTACAAACAGGAAAAATTCAGCACCTGCATAGTCAGCAGAACACATGCTACCATTTGTCATATTTTCCCACATTCTTCACTACTGGCTTCTGTTTACAAGGAAACTGTGGCCTAGGTGGATCTTCAGTGTAATTATGTATTGGGCCTGGGAATTTAAATCCCAAAATCTCAAACCCTTTGCAGCTAGCTTTGCAAAAATGTGTCTCACAGCTGCTTAATTACCATCTTAGACTCTTCTGAATGCCACTACAGTCAGTACTCTACAATACATTCTGAAGTCTCAGCCTTGTGGAAGATGTAAAAATAAAAATAAGTAAAATTTTGTATGTTTAAACACTGTTGATTAAATAACAAAAATCACATTTTTGACTGAGAAACAGAAGAAAAAAAAAAAAAAAAGAACAGTTCCAGGTTCCTGTACTTTATGAGAACCCTAGGTGTGAAATCAGAGAAAAGGGCAAAGTTTGATACTTGCTTTTTTTAATAAAAAACATGAAGCAGAGTTTATGTCCAAAGTAAGCCAGAAGTGATCATTTGGTCTTCTCTTTTCAGTGAGTTGACCTGGGGTAAATTAAACCCTTTCTGCTGAAAAACCCCCAAGATTCTGGATGTATTTACCTTTGTTATAGCCCAGGTAAGATATTAGATGTTGAAAAAAAACCCCATCCCTGAATTTCAAGTCACTATCCAAAATGCACTTAGGTTCTGAAATTATGTATATTAACAAGCAGATAAAAAAACCCCCTCAATAGGTAAAATAATTTTTAGTGTAATTATCAAGAGACCAGACACACAGAACTGACCTGCTGGGATGCCACCTGCAGCTGTCTTGTGAGATCATCTATCTGACGTTCAAGGTTATTTGCTCTGCCTTTTTCTGAATCCAGCTCTTCTCCTTGCTTATCATATTCCATCAAAAGATTCTTAACACATACAAACACAAATCCATATTTTTTTTTTTACAATATACATTGCATTAACACATTCTATACCTCAAACATTTGTCTTCCTACAGTTCAGCATACGAGTTGTCTTACTGCAACATCAGAACTTATCAGACTGAAATTATCGTTCCATCACAGACCCTGGAAGAAAAACCCTTTTCAGTTCATGAAATTCTGGAATAATTCAGGTTGGAAGAGACCTCAAAAGGTCTACATTCAACCTCCTGTTTAAAGCTGGGTCTGCAGTGAGGTCAGATAAGCTTGCTCAGAGGTTTGTCCAGTCCTTTCCAAGGACCCGCCTCCAAGGATAGAAATAGCATTACGCCATTGGGCAACCTGTTCCAAAGCTCCATCATTCTCCTAGGGTGAAAATGTTTATCCAAATGCATCCAGTTAGGCAGACTAAACTGAAATGACAGATTCTCTCTCTCATCCTGCACCATCATTAATAACCTGACTCTATTTCCTTGATAATGTCTAAGTACTAGAAAGCTGCTATTAGTCGCCCTTGAAGTTTTCTCCATGCTGAGCAATTTCTGAGCCCTTAACATCACTTATTCCAGTCCCTTGATCATCCCAGTCACACTCCCATGAAATGACTATCAATGTCTGTCTTATATTTGGAGAAAGGAGGAGGGATAAGACTGTCACAGGATCACTTAGGTAGGAAAAGACCTCTTAGATCATTGACTCCAAGCATAAACCTAACACTGCCAAGTCCAGCAGAAAACCATGTCCCTAAGCACCGCATCTACATGTCTTGCCTATACCTCCAGAAATGGTGCCTCCTTCATTTCCCTGGGCAGCCTGTTTCAATGCAGTGAATAATTCTTTCCTTATATCCAATCCAAACCACTTCTGGTGCAAATGAATGCTGTTTCCTCTTGTCCTATCACTTTTTACATGGGAGAAGAGACCGACACCCCTGACCCTACAAACTCCTTTCAAGGAGCTGTAGAGAGCAACAAGGTCTCCCCTGAACCTGCTTTTCTCCAGACTAAACAAACCCAGATCCCACAGTCACTCTCCATAAGACTTGTTCTCTAGATCTTTCATCTTTATGACGGTGCTGACCAAAGAGATGTAATGACTACTTTTGATCTACTAGCTATCCTCCTGTTCTTGCAGCCCAGGATGCTGCAGCTACATTTGGTACCAGAACAGAGTTTTCCCATTTTCAGTGCACTGCCTACCAAAAGCTTGAAATTCTTTCCAGCAGCCACACAGTTCCCAGCTTGCATCAAGGTGATCCTCCCTCTCACTTTAAGAAATTTGCATCTGTTTTTGTTGAGCTTCAAAAGGTTTCTGTCAGTCCATTCCTCATGCCTGTCTAGGTCTCTTGGAATGGAAGCTCTTCCTTCAAGCTATTGCCTGTTCCCAATTAGGAATAACCCAAGAAGCCAATGAATGTGTACTCCACCACCTTCTCCAGGTCACTGTTAAACAGGACAGACACCAGTACAGATCTCTCTGGTACTGATCTCATTTGGTACTGGCCAGTAATTGCTACTCTCTGAGCCAAACCATGCAAATATTTTGTTGTTGTTTTTGTTTTCTAAGCACTTATTCAGTTGTGCCCCAAAAGGACTTGCTCCCAGGGAGTTGTTACATTATTACTCAAGGACTTTTTAAATTGATCCCCAATTAAATGTACTTCAAAGAACTTCTATGGATTTATGTTTTGTCTCAGCAACATAGTGTTTGATACATATGATGCTAGATTTAAAAGGTTTAAAATACCGTCTAGTAGAAAAGAGCCTTATTTCCTTCTGACAGCATCCACAGTTTTGTTACTAGAACCTTACAACTCTTGATCTGGGTCCTCATCTGGACTGACACAATTTCTTTTGCCAAATGTACTTATGCAAGTAAATAGCAATATTTCACAGAATCACAAAATGTTAGGAGCTGGAAGGGACCTCGAAAGATCACCTAGTCCAACCCCCCTGCCACAGCAGGATTCCCTAGACCAGGTCACACACAAGCATGTCCAAACCGGTTTTGAATCTCTCCAGAGAAGGAGACCCCACAACCCCTCTGGGCAGTCTGTGCCAGTGCTGTGGCAACTCAACTGGCAAAACATTTTTTCTTGTATTCACATGGAACCTCCTACGCTTCAGCTTACAGCCTTTGCCCCTTGTCCTGTCACTGGGCTTCACTGAGAAGAGCCCAAACCCCTTGACACCCACCCTTCACATATTTATAAGCATAAATGAGGTCACCCCTTAGTCTCCTCTTCTCCAAGCTCAAGAGACCCAGCTCCCTCAACCTTTCCTCATCAGGAAGATGTTCCAGCCCCTTCACCATCTTGCTGGCTCTGTGCTGACCTCTTTCCAGCAGTTGCCTATCCTTCTTCAACTGAGGGGCCCAGAACTGGACACAATATTCCAGATGCAGCCTCACCAGGGTAGAGGAAAGGGGGAGAAGAACCTCTCTTGACCTACTAACCACACCCCTTCTAATCCACCCCAGAATCCCATTGGCCCTCCTGGCCACAAGAGCACACTGCTGGCTCATGCTCATCCTTCCATCTACCAGGACACCCAGGTCTCTTTCCTCCTTACTGCTCTCCAACAGGGCAGTCCCCAACCTATACTCATACATGGGGTTGGTCTTTCCCAGGTGCGAGACTCGACACTTGCCCTTGTTGAACTTCATTCCATTTCTCCCTGCCCAACTCTCCAGCCTGTCTAAGTCTCACTGAATGGCAGCACAACCCTGCAGTGTGTCAGCCACTCCAAAAAAAGCAAAGTATTTCTGACGGTTAACCGTCTTTTGTAAGTACACTACGATTCTTACCTTATAGCTTTCAGCTCCTTGGATGACATCTTTCATTGAAGCAGACAACTGATCTTTCTCTGATCGAACCAACTCCAGTTCCTCCCTCAGAGTCTGCATCTTGTTAACAAGAAGTGTGTGTCATTAAAACAGAAACTCAAGCGCAGAATGTTCTTTATGTTAAGCAGCAGTCAGGGTACCTCTTTTCGGCTGGCATCTAATTCTTTCTTTGCTTTCACAGCAACAACCTTGATTTTACTTAGTTTCTCTCCTTTTTCTGCAGATTCTTTTTCCAGCATTCCTAAAATAAAGAAATAAATAAGAAAGTGGAAAAAAAAATGCCTCCCCAAGAAATGAAATGAAACTCAGGTAGAAGATAAATATTGCATGAGTTAGAAACAAAACAAAGCTGGGGGAGATGTTCAAATATTTCCTTCAGTTAACACATTTAAATTTAACATGACAGCTTGGGGACAATCTTTCCCTGTTTCAGAGGCTTCCATCATAGTTAACTTTAAAAGCCAGATACAGATACAGTGGAAGTAACATCTTGGAACTATTTTCTTCCTAATGTGTTGGGAGACCTGCAACGAGGCAACAGTAGTTGTGGAAAACAGTTGCTTTCCTCTCCTCTTGGCAGCCTCAGAGATTCTTAATGACACAATTATTACCCATATTTAAAAAAAAGTAAAGATGAAATCCACTACACTGTTTATAGCCAAAGGTAATTAATTAATTTCAAATGATAACTGACTTAAGATTGCTAACAGTATTTTAAATCTCTAATGGAAGGAATATTGTAGGAAGTTGCATTGATATCTACTTCCCCACCTTCTTTGGCTTGTAGGAAATATGAGACAATTATACAAGGAAAGAAAAAACAACAAACCAAAACCCCAAACTGTTTACAATAAAAGAGAAGAGAGATACCAATTTTTTCTTGAAGCTCTGCTACTGAAGACTGATGATCAGTTTTCTCAGTCAATGTCTCCATTAAATTCTGTGTTATAAAGAAAGACATAAGTATTACAAAAAAAAGGGTGATATCTGTTTTTCCCCTAACAAACCACCAGAAGTTTCAGCTACAGCTGGACTGTGTCTACAGTCTTATTACAAGGAAAGTCTTTTCTTGCAATTTGACATCAGCTTGGTAACTGCAAAGCATACTTATGCTAAAAGGAAAACACTCCAACCTTTTGGCAGCTGCTTTCCATGCTGCCTGAGCCCAAAGAAAAAAAAAAAGGGAGACCACCAATTCTGCACCTGCCAGTTTTACATAGCCATCAGTTCCCAGGACTTAGAAATTAGCAGTATCTAATGCAATTCAAGCAGGAGTTTTGTTGGAGATCACAGAAAGTTAGAGGTGGAAGATTACGAGGTCAGTTAGCCCATCTAGTTAACTGATCGCTTTGAGGGCTATTGGCAGGAAGAGAGGTTCAAATAGAAGCAACTTTTGCCAAAACAGCACTAAGACTGCTTTTCTGTGGTTCTTTTTTTGTGGTGGTTTTTTTTTTCCCTGGGGGGAGGGAGGGGATTCTGAGGTACTAGTAAATTCAGAAACTTGCTTTCTAGAAGGGAAACTCACTTTGAGGCCAAGGGGAAAAAAAAAAGAAGAGAAAATTGAAAGTATTTTTTGAACCTTAATTCTGAAGACTTTAGAGGTTTAGTCTGTATACTTCAATAACAAAATATAACCTTTAGAGAACTCAGTTCGGCTTTCACATTTCTAAGTTCAGTTTCCTTTTGTTCCAGAATGAGATTTAAGTCCTCTTGTTTTTCTGCTCCTTTTTGCTGTTCTTGTATTTGACTTTGATAAAAAGCAAGTTTCTGAGTGATCTCGCCAATATTAGCTAAAAGATCTTGATTTTCAGTCTTTGTTTTTTCACTGGCATTCTTCAGCTCCTGGATATCATGTTGAAGTGCTTCTTTTTCAGACAACACTCCTTCCAATTCTTCTCTCAAGAGAACCTTCTCTTTTTCAAAATCTTGAATCAGGGATCTATGTTCTGCATATTGAGCTGCATTTTCTTCCTCTAGCCTCTCCATTTCCCGCTGCAAGTGAAGAACCTTCTCCTCATTCTGTAGAGCAATGCACTGCTCTTCTTTCATTTTTGCCAAACATTCATTTACAATTTGTAACAAGTGAAGAGACTCATATTCCTCTTTAGAATCTGAAACACTGGACCCCACTTGGTCAAGTAACTGGTACAACTGAGTTCTTACAAGTGATCTGTGCACTTGTTCACTTTCAAGCAATGTTGATAGATGGTCTTTTTCTGCAGTCATCATTTGTAGTGTCTTCTCTAAGTTTTCAGATTTCTCTTTCAGCACCAACCAACCATCTTTTTCAGATGTAATCTTTTCCAGCTCTTCACTTAATTGATCTTTTTCCTGAATGATTTTCTTATTTTCCTCACGAAGAGCATGTGCTTCAGATGAAAGGTTTTCTCTTTCACGCACCAGAGATTCAATCTGGTTTTCCAGTAGCTCCAGTGTTTGAGCATTTTCACTTTTGCTACTTAGAGCTTTGTTCAGTCTCTCTGTTGTTTCTTCCACCTTTTTCTTCAGGTCACTATTGTACTGGTTAGCAACATCTACTTCTTGCTGAAGCTCCTGAACTCTTCCTTGTTCTTGCTTGCACCTTTCCTGAAGGGCTTCTCTCTCTTCACCCAAGCATTTTACTTCTCTTAAAATTTCCTTGTTTTGATCAGTAAGAACAACAATTTTCTCTTCTAGTTCTTTCACAACAGTCTCTTTTTGGTCAATGGAGCTTGCTAATGTGTTATTCTCCTCCTCAAGACCAAAAATTTTGCATTTCAGTTCCTCTATCTCTAGCTGATTAGATGACAGTTTTCCTGTTTCTTCCTGGAGACGATTCACAGTTTCGAGAAGAGCATCCTTTTCATTGAAAGCTGCTCGGAGTTTCTGTTGCAGTTCACTGACATCAGACGCTTGCTGTTGTCTCATCAATTCAAACTCCTGGCTGATCTTTCCAGCAGATTCCCCTAGCTCAGTCTGTAGAACTTCCATTGTTTCTCGCAGGCTGTTGTAATTGGACACTGCTTCTTCTTTCTCCTGAGTTAGCTTTTCAAGTTGTTCTCTGAGTTCCTCCATTTCACTAACTAATGCCATCTTTTCTTTTTCAGAATCAGATAACAAAGTTTCAGTTAGTTCAGAAATCTCTTTCTCATGTTGCTCTTTCAGAGCTTGAGTCTCTAACTTAAGCTCTTTTACAGTGGTTTCACAGTGCTCTCTTGCTGCTTGAAGCTCCAATTTTAGTTTTTCAACTACACAACAGTACTCTTCTTTAATAAGCTGCAATTCATTTATCTTAAAGTCCAAGTCTTCCCGCTCATGAAAGTACTCATCCTTTATGCGATGGATTTCCTCTTCCAGTTTTAGTTTAACATTACTCACGTAAGTTAGCTCCGCTTTTAATATACTATGTTGGGACTGGAGCTCTTCTAAACTATGCTCCAGGTGCCTAACCTTTTCTTCCATTTTCACTTCTACAGAAGGTTCTTCTTGTGCATCTACAACATTGATCTGGTTCTCTACATTTTTATTTAAGACTTCTCTCATCTGCTCCGAGTCACATTCGCGCTCGTCAGTACAAGCATGTCTCTCTCTCACTAATTTCTCCTCTGCCAAACTGTGCTGTAACTGATTTATCTGATTTTGCTTTTCTTCATTTTCTTTAGATGACATTTCAATCCTATGCATTAACTCTGACACCTCCTCCTGATGGGCGATTTTTAATCTTTTAAGCTCTTCATTCAGATTTTTCAGTTCATTATGGTAACACTGAGAGTTGTTTTCAATAGTTTCTTGCAGATTTGTCACTTCCTTCTTTTTGTCTTCACCTGCAGTTTCTAACTGCTTGCTCAGAGACAAGATTTGCTCCTCGTAAGTAGATTTAATTCTTTGGACATCATCTTGCAATCTTTCAACTTCTTTTTGACAATCACTATGACATTCAATCTGTTCCATCAGCCCCATTTGTTTCTTCACTTGTTCCTCTAATTCTGTTTTCAACTTTGCTAAGTTCTCATTGTATTTGTCCTGTGCATTTGCTAATTCACTCTTCAGAGCTTCTATTTCTCCCAGAGAATTAGCACTTGATTGCTCCAGTTGCTTCTGCAATTCTTCCGTCTTAGCCACTGCAGCCTAAACAAACATGCAAGTTATTAAATACTGGTAATTTAGCACACACAATTTCCAAATGAACTGTTTACAAAAATGAATTAGAAGACCTAGTTTACAAAATTGCTATAATTCTAAAATATCTAACTGTATTAGGACAATAAAATCAGAAGACACTGCAGAAAGTACAAGAATATTTGCAGAATGAGAAAGTAAAACTGAAGTCTTAAATCATGTTTGCCGGTGTAATTTCACAAAATGGTCATGAGAGACTTCAGCTTTAGCAACTATTCTGAGACCAAGCTACCTTCAGTGCATCAAAGTCAAGTATCTGGAATACAACAATGTTCATCTTCCTCACTTTATCATTACTTGAGACTAACTGACGTAATATAGATGCCTTGGCTAAAAGGCTCCTTCTTATGAATACCTGAATGTACACCTCCTATCTCCCATAGAAAGACAAAGCTGATGGATTGAAGCCATCACATATGTAAGCTATGAATGCACAGACTGAATTCTTTCTGAACAGCTGTGGATCTAGCCAGAGCTAGTTAACAAATTGAAAATGATCATCAGTCCTCAAAAAACTATCAAACACAGGGTACAGAAAAAATACCTTTTAACATATAAAGGCTTTAGGGTTCTTTTTAAGGTAAAACAGAAGACAGGTAGTGAATAAAGATTAAAATGAAAGTAAAATACACAACAAACAAAACTAGAAGAAGATATGCATAATTCTGAAATATTTTAGCAATGTTCTATTGCTCATTTCAGTACCTCTGCTTCTTGCTTTCTTTGAGTATTTTCCTTCTTCAGAGCTACGCACTGCTGCTGGCTTTCAGCTTTTTCCAGAAGTACAACTTCCAGTCTTTCTGTGAGAGCCTAGTTTTAAGGGAAAAAGATGACTGAAAGAACAGTTTCTTAACAACAGAAGCCTGAACAATTTTTGCAAACCATAGGAACCCACATTTTGGTCATGAGTATTTGTTGTTAATTAAACAGATCAGTCTGACTCTAGAAGTTACTTTCAGGCCAAATGTGACAGATCTGGAATACACAGACTAAAATAATGATGCTGAGTAGTAAGTCCTGTTCAAATTGTGTTTCTGAGCAGCTAATTTTTTTATCACTGGGGGTGGTGGGGGCAGGAAGCTCCACTTCCACAAAAAAGAAATCTTCACCTAGATTATTAGAAACAATTCTCCAGTTGATAAATTGCCCCCCCCCCCAATTTTCACTTTCATATACTGTCTGTGACCCCTACTTTGAGAAAGGGAGATGTTCTTGCAGCATAAAAAAAAATGCAGTTACTTTCCCAGAAGTATCTTTGTGACAAACAACTTTAGGTGTCTCTGATGTCATCAAATTACTGTCTCAAATTTCCTGAATGGCTGAAATCTTTCTAAGAAGCAGTCATTCTAAGATAAATACAAGCCTGTCTAACCAGCTGCACAAGGAAATGTCTTGCTGAGGAAATTGTACTATTCCTCACAGAACTGACAGTGTTTTCTGAGAAGTGGAGCAAGGATGGAAGAAGCTTCAAGAAGTGTCTTAAATTACTGCAACTTGATTACATTTGGTTCGAATAACAGTTGTAAAGCTATTTATTATTCAGCAAATTCTATCTGTAGATTTACTTCAGCTAACATTATGTGATACCCAGGAACCTCCTTACATATTCCTACCTGAATAATATCATCAGCTCCTCCAGTAGCTGCTTTGGATCTGAGTTCTTCAACCTCTTTCTCTAGTTCTTAAAAACATACACAGAAATTTCACAGTATTATCACAGCACGAATTGATGTTCCATCACAGTAGCAAATTACTAGTAAATCCAGTGCCTATTCAAATCAGAGATGTCTTTTATGCCATTACTTTTTTGTCTGTTACTGACTGATAGAAAGGGCTAATGGAAAGAGAACAAGCATTCAGTACTGCCTCTCCAGTCCTAACATTTAGTATGGTTTCCTCAGGAAGTAAAGTTTCCTTGTTTGCACAGAAGGACAACAGATAGAAATTCTTTTGATGATTGTCTTACCTTCTATTTCGTGATCAATTTAAGTCAGAGAAAACTTATTCACTTCCTATTGGTCCTCTAAAAATAGGTAGCAGGTAGAAGAACAAGATCTTATGCTTAACCCCACTGAGGAAAAGGCTAGTACAGCCCATCCCTATCCTTATTGTTTCACTCTGCAGATACCAGCAGTCAGCACAACTGGAACTCCAAACAAGGGGAAGTGACAGCAGTCCAAGCAGGGGGCTACTGGAGGAGAAGGGACAGCACCGAGGAGAGGGACAGCACATGAAAGCACAGATTTACACAGGATAATTTTAAATGGTTAACACAAAATTTTGTTTGGTATATTTCACAGTTTCAGGTTAGAGAAGCAAATGATCAAATAGAAAGTAGCTTACTATTTTAAAGAAGCCATTGTACCCTACAACAGTACTAATCATGCAAAATTCTATCAGAGACATTCCCCGTTTCCTGAAAAGCAACAGCTATCCCTGCCACTGACACAGGGAACAGACACTGACAAGTCCCACTTCACCTCCTGCACAACTACCTTGTTCCATCATGTCATGCTGCCAGATCAAAATTAATTTAATACCTGACAAAAGCAATGCCTCTTTTTCTTTATTTTAAATCTACCTGGTAAAATAAGTGGTGATAATCACTTATTAAGAAAGGCCAGGTAATACCAAGCATTAAGGCAGAATTTGTTCTCTTTCTAGTAAGGTACCTGTACATCTTGACTTCACTTTCTGTATAAGCATCACTTGCTTTTTTGCAAACTTGATGAGATCTTCTTTGGGCAATGTGTCCAGCTGTAACAAAGTAGATATTAGAGACAGCAGCTTCCTCTAACCCAGAGGTAAACAGGAAACAGGGCATTTTAGCATCCAGCTCCCAGGAAGTTACATCTTAAGGTAAGAAACTGTCTCGCCACACATTTGCAAGAACAGTTAACAGTCCAAGTTACTGCTGTTCTGTTATCCAGATCTGTTACTTTAAGTGCAATAACAGAAACTACTCCTAATTCTATACTTTTCCAAAATCCTTCTAGAGCACACAGATGGGCAGCATCAGTTAGACAGGAAAACTCCCTTGGGAAAGGTCAACATTTAGTAATATAATCCGAACAATGTTTTGAAAATAGCATGCTGACCTAACATTGAACTGTTTAATTCCAACATATGCAAAGAAGTCTGTGTACAACATGAAAGAGGCTACTACCAAAACTGAATGCAACTAATATTTTAGCAAATATTAAAACAGCAAGTCACCACACAAACAAGAGACCTTTTCCCCCATGTTTTCCAAAACACCTTAGTGTAGTGTTTATAAATCAATTTTTTAAGAGTCTAGAATGCTCACTGTGTTTAAAAATACCCTTATGCCTTCCTAGTAGCCACAGCTTGCCTGCTAAGCTGCAACCCTTTCAACTACTGCTATCCAGTAAATTAGATTTGTGAGGATTGCTCACCTTTGATTTGCCTGATCCTGGCATGGCAGAGGACGCCATCTCTTGCCCAGCATCTTGAACCTGCAACAAAATAAAGCACAATCTGTGGTGACTGAACTTTTTGATGTACAACCCTTGAAGGAACTAACTGAGAGTCTGTAAAAACCCAGAATAACTGAATACAGTGAGAGCTCAAGAAAAAAAATAAAAATGTTATTTGCAGGATTAGTCAGAAGGACAATGTAAAATAAAACACTGACAGAGATCTATCGTGATTAGTACAGAACAGAAAACACTTGACTTCCAAGCCAGTATGATCTGATGATTCCATTACTGAACTGACATCTAGTGGTGATGCACTACTAAAAAAATATTTTCTTTACAGAAAGGTTACAAAGGCATGATTCACTATCTTGTTCTTAAAAGATTAATTAAAAAAAGGCTTGAATGAAAAAACAGCTTGTAGAGGAGCAGCAGTTAAATCAATCATCAGGAACTTTTGAACTATATATACTGCTCAACTTCTAATCCTTCTTTCTTAAATATACTGGTTATTGCTCAAATTGTTGGCCTGAATCCCTGCAAATATATTTTGAACAAAATATAATCCTCTTTCTCCTCTCCTCCTCCCTTTTTTTTTTTTTTTCTCCTTTTTTTCTTTAAACACACTGGAAGTGCCAGCCTGACAAACACACCTGAAAAGGCTCTACAAATTCTGGGCTCCTTACTCCTAACATACAGGCATAATGCCTTCTATTGTAAACCTCCACAGATCTAATCTGGGAGACTTTATGTTATTTACAGTGGTTTACATGAGATATGCTTGCCTAGACCTAGGAACATGAAGAAACACACATAGCTAAAATGGGGCAAAGGAAAATGGAACAGACACTTCCAATATACTAAGGGTAGAATTTCCAAGCTTTCACTTTTACCCTGCTTTTTCCTTCATACTATATCATATGTGTATAAATGTGAAGGGGTGTATATATAAATATTTATGTATCTATTTGTCTACGTGTGTACAAACATACTTCCACTTTTATTTTGCTACACTGTTTATTCTGACAAAAACCCGCTTACAATAAATAGAAACTAAGGAAAAAAACAAACTGTACTTAAACACCACTAGAATGGAGAATCACTAACAATTTAGAGAGACCAGCTGATACAGGTAATCAGAATGGTCCTCACTAGAAATCAACTTGGTCAACTACAGACCAACGACAAAGGCAGTTACAGTTATCTCTCTCTGTACCACACGGGCTAGTGTTTTCATGAGATGAGAAAAGCAAACTTTCTAAAACACAATGTGCCCATTAAACATATATTCAGCATTTAAAAAAGAAAAAAAAGCTATAAAGTTTAAGTTTCAGTTTTTCTTGGTATGCAAAACTTTGTCAGCATTTACATTCTCAATATTTCAGTGCTGCAATTAGCAAAACATTGTCACTACAAGCAGTATGCTTACACAGTACAATCAAGTACAACAAATTGCATGGACTGTTTAGAAAACGACAGCACATGTCTCACCATACTACAGTAAGGGCAGATGAGTCTATACATGACTTTTACTCTCCTTTAAGCTAATACACTGAGTGGCACAACCACGTATCGTGTAAGACAATGCATCTTGTTTTGTTCTGGTAACAGAAACCAGAAGCAGCTTGTATAGAGAGCTTCACTGCTTTGAATTGGAAAAACAATGAGGAAGGTGAGTTACTAATAAACCCTAAGCCTTTCACTGATTAGGTGCACCCGAGCTGAAAGCCAGCAGAGAGCAAGTACACTTCTAAGGACAACACTGAATCCTACAAGGATTCTCAAGCTTCTATCCCACCATTCTGAAGCCTGGGTAGGCATCCATACTTTACTGAGCTATAGGGTTTTGTTGTCTGTTTTGTTTTTTTTTTAATTTAAAGCCAACTTTATCTACAGTCAGGTGTTCGCAATCCAAATTTTAGCATGTTCTGTGTATTTTAATTGCTATCCATGGCTTACTTTTGCAATAGGTAAACATACTCTTAAGAAAGCTTAATCAATGTCTAAGTGCAATATATTAAGCTTTGAGGCGAACTGTGGCAGTAATGACCGTTATGATCAGCAATTTTCTGAGCAGTGGGTAACTTTTAGACATCACCAACTGTAATCGTACCAAGTCACATCAAAACATTGTGACTTCTGATCGCTTCAGTAAACAGAGGCAGCTCAAATGAGAGTTCATTTCACATATGAATTTTAAACTCTTCAACCTTGTACATATTTCAGTGATTTTATTTGCTTCTTTTGGTAGGTCTTTAATAGTTGTCACACTGTTAACACATAGGTCCCCTTAGTAGTAACAGGAGTGCTTGATCGCTCATGGATACTTTTCTAAAGAGTAATCACTCAACACATTCACTGAGTGTTTCTTCCCTTGACTCAGCACCGGCTGACGTCCCGCTGCCACTGCAAAGAGGATTACATCCTCACCTCCTAGAAGGAGGCACTAACCAATCCGTCAAAGCGCTCACCCTGCCGCAGAGCAGGACCAGAGCACCCACCACCACGCCTATCCCTGGCCTAGCCCAGCCACGAGCTCCCGCTCCGCCCAGCGGGGCTGCACCACCCCCGGGCGGCAGGCAGAGAGGAGGGGAAAGGGAGAGCAGCCGCTCCACGAGTTACCCCTGACGCCTGGCTGGTTCCTGGACAGCAGCAGCCGACGGCAGGCCCTGCCTGGGGGGAGCCGCCGAGGGGACTGCGCGGCCTGCGGCGGGGGTGAGGGGCTGCAAGCAAACCTCCTCCTGCCCCGNCATCCCCCCCACTCTCCCTCATCCCCGGCTCCTAGCACCCTCCTCCCCCGCCGCGCCGGCTTCCCGTTACCTCCATGACAGGGCGGAGAAATCGCGGCACCACTGCCGCCGCTGTCAGCGCCGCTACATTCTCCCCGACCCACTTCCGCCTCCGTCATCCCCACACGCCGACACCGCAGCTCCTCCCCTTCCCTTTTCGTCACCTGGGGCCAGATCCCGGCCCGTGGGCAGGTGACTGTGGCAGTGGGAGGGCGCCCTCTGTCTGTCCCTCCCTCAGTGTGGCGCGGGGGTGGGGGGGCTGTGCGGGAAGAAGGGGTTGCGGTACAGACTTGCTGGGCGAATGCCGGCTCACGGGGTCTCTGTGGTGGCAACCCGACCTGAAGAGTGGCCTTAGGCAGTATCGTTGCCGGCTGCACCCTCTGCGTGTAATCCCAGCGGCACGGGGGCAGGGGTGCGGCCACAACACGGGTGCATTTCGCCGTTTCCCGTGCCTGAAGGGGGTGAGAGGGGTGCGCTGCTGCGAGGGCACCTTATGGTGCGGGGAGCCTGTAACTAGGCGAGTGTCTGTCACTGGAAGGACAATACGAGGTGAACAGCCATGTCCTCAGTCAGGCGCTGGAGGATTTAGGATCCTGCTTCTGGTATCTCAGTGGAAGCACAGAGTGATTAAGTCAGTTATTAAATGTCAAATTTGAAGGACCGTACCAGAGCAGGTACCAGAAGCCACGTATTAGGGCTTGTAGTTCTTGTTGTTGTTTTGTTTGTTTTAATTAGCGGCCATTTGGCTAGGTGTTTGAGGGGAGTGATAGCTCTTTTAAAGTGCACACCTCTTTTATTGTAACCATGTATGCTCTGTGATAGGGCCTGAATTATTTACTAAATAAATAATTTTTAATGAGAAGTTGCCTGACTGAAACAATTTAGACATATTATTCTGTTTCCAATTAACCAGATAATATTGAATATCATTGAATTAATTACAGTGTCTTGAGAGAATATCTGTTATTTTAATAAAGAGTTATGGTAGTCAAAATATTGCTCTTGGAAGAATTAATCTGCATTTTCCCAAGTCTGCTTATTGCCATTCTTTGAAAATTCAAATGACAAATAGTGACAAAAGGCAGAAAGGTTCCCTTGTCTTTCTTTTTTTCCTCCAATGTATTCACTGTGCATTATATATATATCTATTGTATATTGTAATACATGCAACATATTACTGCATATAACTGCAGCAGGAGTATATGGTTCCTTGCTCTCACAGAGGTTGCTGGCAAGGAACAGACCTCCCTAACCAAATCATAAGAAGCTGTTTTTCTATTACTTCTATTCTTAATACTTTTTAGAAGCTGCCTCAGGGCACTAAACAGGTTGATTTTTTTCTTTCACCATCCACTTTGGGAGGCTCTGAACTGACTACCTATGCCTGCACTGCTGTGGTCTAGCATGGGGGTTTCCCATAATGTCAGAAAGAGCCTTTCTAGATACAGTCTTTCCAAAACCATCCTGTGCAAAAGGTTTTGACCCTCAAGTATACCATACTGTGCTGCTTTGTCCTTCCAGGTCAGACTCTGACTGAAGCTGGACTTTGGGAGAGAACACTGTGGGAAAGCTTACCTTCTTTTTTTGAAAACCCTGTAGGAAACACAGTTTCATCTAAATTCATTCCTTCTGTGTATCCTCAGAAAATACATAGTATGATCTGAACCTGGGTCATCTTGGCCTATGAGAAAATTGATTTTGGAAATTGTCCCAGCAGACACACGAAGGGTTTTCAGATGTGGTTGTCTGAAGATAATGAACTACCAGTTCACTCATTGAGGGATTCTGGCTAGTGAGCACTCGGCTCCCCCCACAGAGCTCCCTGCTCCCGTGAAGTAGGTATTTGACAGAGATAGGCCAATTCTCTCCTCTTGACCCCCACCATTTTACAGAATTTCATAATATTATTAAGGTTGGAAGAGACCTCTTAAGATTTGAATCCTGCTGTGAAAGGGGGGTTGGACTAGATGATCTTTCAAGGTCCCTTTCAACTCCTAACATTCTGTTATTCTGTGATCATCAAGTCCAACCATCAACCTGCCACCACCGTGCCACTGAACCATGTCCCTAGGTACCACATCCATACATTTTTTGAACCCCTCCAGGGATGGTGACTCCACCACTGCCCTGGGCAGCCTGGGCCAATGCCTAACAACTCTTTCTGGGAAGAAAGTTTTTCTAATATCCAATTTAAACCTCCCCTGGGGCAACGTGAGGCCATTTCCTCTTGTCCCTCACTGCTAACCTGGGAGAAGGCATTTATGCAACCAAATTAAGGTGTATTTTGCAATTGAGATTGTCTTGATGGTCTTGAGGATTTTGGCTGTTGATTGTTCCAGTTTGTTATAATAAAATAGAAGTTGCTTCGTAGTTAGTGGGAAAAAAATGTCAAGTCTTGCATGATTTTCTTCAACAATTTATGAATTGTACACCTTACCTGTCCAGAAGGGGACAGTAAGTTGATCTGCATTCCATGCAGCTAATTTGAGACGTGAGAAAAATAATTTATGTACTATATATATTCTTTCATTTTATTATCTTTGTAAAAGGTAATTAGTTCACCTTTTTAAATGGCATTGTTTCTGTAAAACAAGATTGCCAGAAGGTTTATGAGATGTTACTGGGGTAGAGCATAACAAACATTAAATCCTGCTTTTGTAAAGAAGCCAAGTCCCACAGGGCTGAGATTAGCCCTTACATCAAAGCAGGGTACAAATGCTTGTTCACTGTCATGGGAAGTATTAGACCTGCAAGATTTTTCTAAAGAACAGGGAATGAGAAAATGACTGTAATTTTGCAACTGAGGAATGTGTTTCCAGCATACAAGAGCTGATTTTTTAAATACTCACCAATGTAGAATCTGCCTTTCCAACAGGTTCTGCAGCTCACAAACTCTTTTGCTTGTGAACCATGCCGGTCTGGTCAGCATTCTTTGTTCATTTGTCAGCATTCAAGTATCAAGTATTGACTTTAGCAAGGCGTTTGACACAGTTTCCCACAGCATTCTCCTAGAGAAGCTGGCTGCTTGTGGCTTGGATGAGCACACGCTTGGCTGGATCAAAAACTCATTGAATGGCCAGGTCCAGAGGATTGTGCTCAATGGAGTCAAGTCCAGTTGGCGGCCAGTCACGAGTGGTGTCCCTCAGGGGTCAGTGTTGGGGCCTCTCCTGTTCAACATCTTTACTGATGACTTGGATGAGGGGATAGAGTGCACCCTTAGTAAGTTTGCAGATGACACTAAGCTGGGTGGGAGTGTCGATCTGCTTGAGGGTAGGCAGGCTCTGCAGAGGACCTAGACAGGCTGGATCGGTGGGCAGAGGCCAATGGGATGAGTTTTAATAAGGGTAAATGTAGAGTCCTGTATTTTGGGCCTAACAACCCCAAGCAGCACTACAGGCTCAGGAAGGAGTGGCTGGAAAGCTCCCCAGCAGAGAAGGACCTGGGGGTGCTGATTGACAGCCGGCTGAACATGAGCCAGCAGTGTGCCCAGGTGGCTAAGAAGGCCAATGGCATCCTGGCTTGTATCAGGAATAGTGTGACCAGCAGGAGCAGGGAGGTGATCTTGCCACTGTACTCGGCACTGGTGAGGCCACACCTCAAGTACTGTGTGCAGTTTTGGGCACCGCAGTATAGGAAGGACATTGAGGTACTGGAGAGGATGCAGAGAAGGGCAACTAAGCTAATCAGGGGTCTGGAGAACAGGCCTTATGAGGAGAGCCTTAGGGAGCTGGCGTTGTTTAGCCTGGAGAAGAGGAGGCTGAGGGGAGACCTTATTGCTCTCTTCAGCTACTTGAAAGGTCATTCTAGGGAGGCAGGTGTTGGCCTCTTCTCCCTTGTGACTAGTGACAGGACTAGAGGGAATGGGCTTAAGTTGTGCCAGGGTAGGTTTAGATTAGATATTAGGAAGAATTTCTTTACTGAAAGAGTGGTGAGATATTGGAATAGGCTGCCCAGGGAGGTGGTGGAGTCACCACCCCTGGAGTTTTTTAAGAAGAGGATAGATGGGTTTCTTCAGGGGATGATTTAGGGATAAGAGTAGTGTAGGGCTATCGGTTGGACTAGATGATCTTGAGGGTCCTTTCCAACCATAATGATTCTGTGATTCTGTGATCTTTGGGCTACTTTAATGGATTTTCTACATGCCAAATTAGTATAAAGGAAGGCAGGGTATGAATTTACAGTACGTTCACTATTCTTCTTTGGAAACCTCAAATATGTTCCCTGCCCCATGCAAATGAACTGTAAATTCTTTGGCTGACTAAGGCCATTTTGTTGAATCGGGTTCAGGTTCAGTAGGTTCCCACTGGAGTGGAATGGTAGAGGCTACAGATACAGGGAAAAAGTTAAGGAAGTGTAAAAAGGGAGGCTAATCTGAATGTTTATGACAGTAAATAAGACATAAGGGCAGTACTGTCCTTTGTATTTATCTCAACATTACTTTGTGTGGGAAGGATTTGTTCAGGTACTAAAACCTGAAATTATGTATGTAGTCCTTAATTCTGGTCTTAAATTGCAATAGAAAACTGAAAACTAAGAAATGTGGTGTTCTGTTTCTTGTCTGCAAAGCCCACTGAAAGATTTAAGGTGAAACTGCAACAAGGAAGCTCGCATTTTTTTTGAGCTCCAGGTTGGGTCCAGCTGTAAACATGACAGTTGTTAACATAACATGAAAGCCCTTTTAACTATGCACAGAGAGAGTAGCAAATATAAAGTGAGGGTTATTGGTACAATAACAAGTTACTGTGAATCAAGAGGCCCAATTTTAGCAATAAAACCCCCATCAGTTACCTTCATTTTTAGGTGTCTGATCTAAGACCTCTACCTATACCTGTATTGCATGTACCAGAGCAGAACTGTGTGTGCCTTGTTTTTGACATAGTCTTTCTGTCTCTATGGTCATGGTAGGTGGCTATAATTCAACTGTGACTCTTCACACTGTCCTAAAGGCAATCTGAGCTCATGCTGCTGATAAATACCACTGCCCTTGCAGCAGGCTATGCTGAAGGCCTTCTGCATAATAACCCATGAGTAGTTTGACTCTTCAACATTAACCATGGGACACTGCTGCATGACAACATTCCTCATCCTTCTGCGGAGTGCCTAAGTCTGTGCTTGGTTTGGAGGGCAGGCAGAGCCTTGTTATTCAGCCTAAGTCCACGGCTTTAAGTCTGGCAGTACAGTTTAGCAGCATTCTATGAGTATGAAGGGCTTCACTTTCTCTCTCAATGTGCCTGTAGGTTCACCTACACCCTGCACTGAGACAGGACTTCTATCACTTATTGAGGCTGTGGGGGAAAAGGAAGCTGCAGTCCAGGGTTAAAACATAATGTTAATGCATCTCCAGGAAATTCCAGAGTTAATAAGTAATCCTGTTGTAAAGATAAAGCTCTTTGTAAACATATTGACATAAATCATTATAAAGCCCCCCCATATAATGTATGTATTATATGGTAGGATCATAGAATCATAGAATCATCTGGGTTGGAAGGGACCTCCAGAGGTCATCTAATTCACCAGCCCTATAGTGAGCAGGGACAACTAGATCAGGTTGCTCAGAACCCTGTCTAGCCTCACCTTGAATGATGTCTATATCCTGTTTGGATAGGACAGATTAAGGAAAAACTGCTTCATGTCCATGATCTGTTTCTTAACTTGAGAAAGAATGTCCTTCCATCCAAGCAAGAAACAGATAATCTACAGTAATATTAGTGGAAGGGAAAGCAGTGTCCCTCTGTCTTTGGGTGCCAGCTGAGAAGATAGAACAGCTCCCTTCTCTGTCTTTTTCTTTAGTTTTTTTGTAGCGTGGTGCTAGATCCATTCTATGTTGCTAATGATTGCATTTCATGTGGAAGTAAAATGGCTCCCCTAGCTGCTATTGACAGTCAAGCTAAAGGGAACTCTCCACAGGCCAAAGAGAAAATACAGTAAGACTACTCTAGAATTAGTACAGCAGTTCATGTTAAAAAGTCTGTTTTGAAACAGAAATCTTCAGTCATTCCCACGGGAGGATTTCTTTTGCTAGTCGTTGGTGCAGAGCTACAAAACAGGACCATGTGAATGGTTAGCATGTATTAATCGACACTGATTTTCAAAGGTTTGTTAGAGATGAATAACAAAGCTTCTCAGCTATCAAAACCCTGCAGGCACACTTTCTTAGAAGAGATATGCACCACTGAAGAAGTTGCTGTGGGATTGCATTAGCTAAACTGACACAAGTCCTTTTTAAACTGACATGTAAGAATTTGCACCTGTGTAAGAAGGTTAGCAAAATCATGCAGTAGGAACTGGATGAAAATAAAGCATAGGTGCATTGTCAGGGCATATGTCTAACAGAGCTTTGTACAGAGCTCTATCCCCATAGTAAACAGAGTCACTTGTTTGCACCAGAAGCTTGACAATATTTTAAATTGATCTGGAATAATTTAGCTGAACACTTACTATCTCCTGTGGGTGCTTGTTGATTTACAGTGTCTTCTGTAAAAATAATCACATCTCTTGCCAACTTAGGTTGATATTAGTGGCCTATCTCTGTATACAAACACACCATTTAAAGCTCTTCTGCATGTATCAACTGACAAACCTGATGTGTAAGTTAAAGGTGCTCTAGATGTAGGCATCTTCCAGCCACCTGCCCAGAAGCATATGCATGTCTCTATTAACATGCTGTTGTAGTAGACACCAAAGCACAGCAGTCTCCAGGCCCACTGCAGGGGGATGCATATAGCCTAGTGATGCCTTTCCCAGACTTTCCTGGTAACTTCAGGATTCAGTAGTTTCAATAATTTTCAGTGGTAACAATTCACTGGTATAATTGATAAGATTTGGCAAACTGTGACTGACTCCACAGGCTCATCTCTCTTAGCCGTGGTGGCTTGAGAGGGCATAAAAAGCATAAACATCCTGCTTTTCTATCCCCTTGCCAGCTATGTTTTTTCATGAAGGTCAACATTCCTGCCCTTGAATGTATATATATGTAAGGATAATATCAATGGGATAGAAAGAGTCTCTTTGTAACCACATACCCAGTGTTTACTCCCTCTGTTTCTAGGACTGCACTCTGACCTCTGTTACTTCTTATCTGTTTTTCAGAGCAGCTGAATTGCTGCTGGGTAAAGAGTTACCTAAGGAAGTGAGAACAAAGGTGACTTTACCAGTGGGATACAATCCCCTTATCATATGGTGCCTCTATCCTTGCAGTGGCTGTGCAGCTCCCTTTCAGAGCAGGGTTCAGTCACTGTCAGCAGGTTGCACAGATTCAGAGACTCCAAAGGAGGGGCAAACAGGTCGTCTGTGTGACCTTTTGTACAGCACTGCTCACAATATGTCAACAAGCTACTGAGTTAAGCATGTTTTCCATTTCCTTGTGGCTCTTACAACACAGTGAGGATTAGACTGACAAACTGAGCTGACTCATGTAGTTTCATAGAGCAAGCCAAGAGGATGGAAATATGCCAGAAAGCAGGCAACACCTTCTCCTCATCCTGGCAATAGTAAGGTAGCAAACCAAGTTAATCATAAACAAAACCCAAGCAAACAGCAGAGAGCTCCCCGGGCTGATCCTTAGCTTTGCTGTGTTGAACAGCAGAACCTCTCCTGCAGGATCTCTTTCTCAGGTAGTCCATTTACTGAGACATCCTCTTTGTGGCAGGAACCTCTGTTGACCTAAAGCCCTTCAACTGCACCAGTACATTTGCACTAATGTAGCAAATGTGTATTTCTGGTTTCAGTGTTTCCTGCATTTTTGGAGGAAACTGGGTGGGCCAGGAACTGATAATGTAACTTCTACATTTAATAGGAAGCTTTTCATTTGTTTCCAAACTTGATGCATGATGTTAATGCCCCTTAAAGAACCACATTCATTTTAGATATTTTGATTAAATTGGTAGCCTGAAGTGGACTGTGTGTGCTGACAGCTGTTTCTCTTACTAAATCCTCGGAACTCTCCACAGGCCAAAGGGAAAACACCATAAGGCAGTATCTTCCTCCAGCTGCTGTTGTCTATGTTAGTTTTCCTCTGACATCCAGAATGCAAACCCAGCTAAGCAGGAACTTTCTGGGGCCTTCTTTGTGTGCCAAGCTCAAGAGTGGCACTTTAAACCCCAAAGTGCATGGGTAACCATTGTCTATAAGTAAATGGGCTACAAAATTCTGTAGCTAATTTCCCACAAGCTTGAAGCTTGGCTGTAGAACTGGTACTGCTAAAGCAGAACTGGTCTTTATTTGATAACATCAGCTGGACCCTATTGCAACTAAGAGCCCTCAACAGGAAGTTTGTGTGTTTGATTAAGAGGAGAAGAGGGAAGAAAAGGGGAAAGTGATAAAGTGATGTGTCAGATGAACAATTCTACAGTGGTGAAGAGGGAGATGGTATATGCAGACTCTTGACCTGGTTCATACCAGCTTTATGAATTCGCCAGACATGAACAGATTATGCTATCCATTTCAAGAGGCAAGAGTGAGAAAAGCTTCTTGTCTTGGTGCAATAAGGACTATTGCCTCCACAGCTGGGTTGTAGGCAAACACCTCTATGCAGCCCTTTAGCAGGTTTTATCAGAGGAAGTAATGGGTGTTCACTGATACTTCCATTTCAACAGCGCTGATGAAGTCCAGCTTAAAATGAGAGAAGAAAACGATTCTACTTTGCTCTTTGTTCTACTTCTGTTGCTCTGTTTATTCTTCAAATTTGTTTATTGTTTTTTTTGATTAATGTTTGTACAACCTATGTATAACATAATGCCTACACCTGTTGCTTTATACATGCAGCTTTTAGTACCTTTTTTACTATTAGTTCCTAATTTCTAGTAGATGTTGATTTGGAACTTCCAGCAAGGTAAACTGCAGTTTCACAATGACAAGATCTCAAAGCATGTCTGAAATACTTTTGTTAATGCTGAAAGCTACTGTGGGAGGAACGAGTGAGAAGTACCCAGTGAGATTATTTTCTTCAGGGAGACCAACCTAAACTTCCACGTAATTTGGGCACTCTCACAATAATAAAAAATCAGTGGTGTGTGAAAGAGAGATATTGAAATCTTTGGGACACAGGCATGTTATGAAGGAAAAGCAAAATATATCAAAGGGGAAAGCCTGAAGTTCATACAAAACAATTTCCATTGCTAATAATCACAATTCTGTGCGAAAAACAAGAGAGGTATCAGCCATTTTCTTCTTATAATCTTCATCAAACTTCTCATTCTGTGCCACAGTGAAATGATTCTTCCAGTCCCCAACAGCCCCTAAGGAAAAGCAAAGCAGTAAAAGGTTAAAGGTTAATTTATCAGTATTTCCTGAAGCCCCTTAGCCATGCCTCGCTACATACTTGTACTCGAAAGCTTATTTCAAAACTGAATGACAACCAGGAAGACAGAGTTGATGGCAGCAGAAACCTCTGTACCTTTTCTCATGAATGGGGAAATGGAGTGATCCATTATTTCCTGAAACTCCTTAGTGTAGTTTGCCATGGGATTTTCCTTCATTATTTCAAACGAGGTGTTGTGGAGTATCTTGTCTAAAACCTCCTGATTCACATCCTTCTCCAGGAACCTCAGAATCTTCAGAATTTCTCTCTTTGGGTTCTGCAGAGAGGATAACACGGGGTAAGATACAGAGCCAGGAAAAGCAAAGAAATCAAATATAGTATTAAAGCTTCCATTGTTGTCGAGGTGAGATGATGTCCTGGTTCGAGCCAGAACAGAATTCTGTTCAGTGATTTTACTCTTTAGCTAAGGCTCTTCTAATTAACTCCGCTTTCTGCAGTTAACAACATGTTTTCACAGCTTCAAGCAGTGGTAAGACCTAATGTTTAGAGATTATAGCAGGGACTGATCTGCAGACCAAGGTCACTGCTAAATCTCATGTCCCATGTTGGGGGGTGCCGAGTAAAAGTCTGCATCTGCAGGGAGGAGCAGGCAGGACAGGTCACCCTCAATGACCAACGAGGGATTCTATTCCATAGAAGTCCTATTCGGTATAAAGCTGAGGGATCACAAGGGTCAAGCTCTCTCTCTTGCTCTTTTCTTCAATGGCCAGCATCTGAGGAGGACTCCGTCTGTTCTGCCTTAGATCCCGATCCATGAGTCCTGAATCTGTGTCCAGGATCCAGATCCTGAGTCTGGTTTACATCTGCTGCTGAGTCTCTGCCACAGCATCAGTGGTGACAGTGATGTAGTTGCCACGGGGGGCTTTCGTTCAGTATTGGTTTTGTGTATATTTGCATGCATGTAATTTATTTCATTTTATTGTTCTTATTTTCATTAAAGTAGTTTTTCTTTTCTTTTCTAATCTTTTACTCCTTTTCCCTTGCCATGGGGTGGACTGAAAGGGGGTGCTAAAGAGCATCTGTCACTGGGTTAGTGGCCAGCCCAGTCTAACCATTGGCAATCTGGTTCTCTGAAGATTTGCTGATACAAATGCCATTATAATAGGAAACTGCTGATCACAAGCAGTGCCCATTGGACTTACAGATTTCAGAGCTCTGTAAACATACACTCAGCCTTTTACCTCTTTCATATCTTCATAGAAGAGATAGAGGATACGGTGCTTATCCTTTGCCTTCCACCATCCTTTTACATGGTCATACCAGGAACCCCAGAGCACTGAAAAAGGAGTAACATCAGCAGCAGCTAAAAATGCCCAAACTGTCTTCAGGTATAGCTGTGGCACTCAAGTTTCCCTCTTAACCAGTGTCTGTTCATTCCCCAGTTGGTTTTAAATCACTGGTGGCCGTGACTGCTGTGCTTTATGCTTGTCACAGCATTCGTGACATGAATTCATCAGGCAATATTCTGTGATTCTAACTGTTTTAAATATTTGGGATACTGTTAGAAGTGCCTGTTTCTCTGCAGCAAGTACCAAGATGACTAGCTTGGACAGATGTAGCAATGTTCTAGATGTCTGCATGGGAGCAGATGGCTCCCAAGCCAAGCTGGTCAAACACAAGACACAACTGTGGTCTCCTTTAGGCATGAGCTGAGATCTCCTGCTGGTCCAGACAGTGAAGTTTCTAGGCCTACATGGTATTAAGAACCTATGGAAGCTTTACTGACCCAAACTGCAGACTGCCATCCACCTGAGCAGGTTTTCTCTCTTGGATATGACCCTTTTTTACAAAGGGAAGATTCAGCTTCGGGTTTGCCTGTCTTTAGCTAGATAAGTGGCTTTATTTAGATGCTCGATTTTTATAGAGATGAGCTTAGGTAAAAAGACTCCCTTAGCCCAAATGCACACCACACATTTCCACATGAAATTAAACCTTCTTTTCTTGTATATCAGGCTAGAATAAATCCAACTAAACTAGTGTCCCTTCCCAGGTGGTTTCCAATTTCCTTTTAAACTCAGCCTGAAAAATGTCACGTATGTTTCTGATAATAATAGAATAAAGAGTAGAGGACTTTTCCTTTTTGTTTGTGGGTTTTGTTGTGGTGTGGTTTTTTTTTTTAATAGGAATGTAAAGATAGAATTAATCTTTCAGGTACTAATAAAACTCCATGAATGAAGATAAATTACTACTGAAACACCTTCAGTAGCTATCTTTCCACTGAGCATCAGCACTGGAATTCAAACCATAGCTGAAATAAAATAAATCAATGTCATGCATTTTTTAAATGAATAAAATCTTGTATACTACTGTATAATATCTTGTATATATATACTATAATAATAATATAATATAATATCTTGTATAATACTTCATCACCTTTTCCACTCATGAATTTCTCCATGAACTCCTCCCAGCTTCCTGGCTCTGCCAATGCTTTATTCATTCTGTGGAAATGGTAATATGACACCAGGTTGTCTTTTGCATTTCTTGCCACATAGATTATCTTTATTGATATGAACAGAGAGAGAGAAAAAAAATTAATTTACACTTGCTTGTATAGAAACTAAGCGTCTCTGGGAGTTTTGTCCTGGAGCCTGATCACAGAGGCTTAAGAGATTTTACTTTCAAGCTGCTGTTTTCTGAAATCCAAGACAAGTAACTTAGTCATGACTTCTTCAGTTTCACACAGGCTTTGCACTTTAAAGGGAGAATGTCTGGGGGACACCTTTAGGTTTCAGAGAGATTCTGGAAATCATATCCAGTCCTGATTTATATCACTTTCTTTTTAGGTGAAGTAGAATTGAGTCCTACCTCTTCAGCCTTACCTTACAGTTTTGTTCCCAGAAAGAAGGAGGCAACATATGCACAGGGAGATGAGTTTTCATTGTTCGTGGAGAAGGCATAGCTTCAGCTAATTCCAGGCCTGTGGGATGTTTCATTATGAGATGTGACTTGTTCTCTAAACTGCACTAACACATGGCTCCTATTCTCATATGGGGGATTTTGACTGTGACTTTTCAGCAGTTCATAGAATCATAGAATGTTAGGGGTTGGAAGGG